>CM035232.1:74365809-74619220 GCA_020226215.1 Sindora glabra | reverse complement strand
TGATTCTTTAGAGATAAATTCTCTCTCTAGAAAAATACCAGTTCGAGCAATAAACACTTTTTGCTCGGTTGGATTATAGAAATAATATCCTTTTGTTTCCTTAGGATATCCAACGAAAAAATATTTATCAGATTTGGGTCCAAGTTTATCAGAAGCCTGACGTCTTACGTAAGCTTCGCAGCCCCAAATCTTCATAAAAGACAAACTAGGACGTTTCCCAGTCCATATCTCATATGGTGTCTTTTGAACTGATTTTGATGGAACACGGTTTAGTGTGAAAGTTGCAGTCTCTAGAGCATGTCCCCAGAAGGAATTTGGAAGGTCAGCCTGACTCATCATTGACCGAACCATGTCTAACAAAGTTCGATTCCTCCTTTCAGAAACACCATTCCATTGAGGTGTTCCTGGTGGAGTGAGTTGTGATACAATGCCACACTCCTTTAGATGATTAAGGAACTCTCGGTCTAAGTATTCACCACCTCGATCTGATCGAAGTGCTTTAATACTTTTACCAAGTTAGTTTTGTACTTCATTTTTGAACTCTTTGAACTTTTCAAAAGATTCAGACTTGTGTTTCATAAGAAACACGTAACCATATCTACTGAAATCATCAGTAAAAGTAATGAAGTACTGATAACCTCCTCTAGCTTGTGTGTTTAAAGGTCCACATACATCACTATGTATAAGGCCCAATAAATCACTAGCCCTTTCACCTTTCCCAGTAAAAGGGGCTTTAGTCATCTTACCTAATAAACATGACTCACATACCTCATATGATTCGAAATCAAATGAGTCCAAAAATCCATCCTTATGAAGTTTGGAGATGCGTGTCTCATTTATATGGCCTAAACGACAATGCCAAAGATAGGTTGGATTTAAATCATTAGTTTTGACCTTCTTCGTGTTTATGTTATAGATTGGATTTTCAAGGTCCAGAACATAAAGACCATTCATTAATTGTGCACTGCCATAAAACATTTCATTTAAATAAATAGAGCAACATTTGTCCTTTATTATAAATGAAAAACCTTTCTTGTCTAAACAAGAAACAGAAATCAAATTTCTACTAACAGTAGGCACAAAATAACAATTGTCCAATTCTAAAACTAATCCACTAGGTAAAGATAAATAATAAGTCCCTACAGCTAATGCAGCAACTCTTGCTCCATTTCCAACGCGCAGGTCCACTTCACCTTTGGCTAATGATCTACTTTCTTTAAGATCCTGCACATTTACACAAATGTGAGTACCACATCCAGTATCTAATACCCAAGATGTAGAAGTAGATAAATTAACCTCTATAACATAAATACCTGAGTTGGAAGTCCCACTTTCCTTTTGCTTCTTAAGCTCTTCCAGGTAAATCTTGCAATTTCGCTTCCAATGTCCTGGTTCTTTACAATGGAAGCATTGCCTTCCTTGGCCACGCCACCTTTGGGCTTCAGTGCAGAGGAACTTGACTTGGACTTTCCATCAGTCTTGTCCTTTTTCTTTTTATTCTTGGCCTTAGACTTGCCCTTTCCTTTGCCCTTTTGAACCATCATAATGGAATTGGGCTTGGACTTTTTCAAGTTCTGCTCAGCAGTTCTCAACATGTTAAGCAGTTCAGGCAAAGTCTTATCAATTTCGTTCATGTTGTAATTCATGACGAATTGACTATAGCTCTCAGGCAACGATTGCAGAACTATATCAGTGGCCAATTCTTGCTGCAAAGGAAAACCCAATCTTTCAAGGCTATTGATGTACCCAATCATTTTAAGCACATGTGTAGCAACGGGTGTTCCTTCAGCCATCTTACACTGAAACAATGCTTTAGATACATCATATCTCTCATGTCTTGCTTGCTCTTGGTAGAGCTGTTTAAGGTGATCAATCATATTGAACGCCTCCATGTTCTCATGTTGCTTCTGAAGCTCAGAGTTCATGGTAGCAAGCATGAGACAACTGACATCCAGAGCATCTTCTAGATGCTTCTTATAAGCATCCTTTTCTGCTCGAGGAGCATTAGCAGCAGGCTCATCTGGAGTAGGTTGCTCTAGGACATACTACTTTTTCTCATGCTTGAGGACAATCCTCAAGTTTCGATACCAATCGAGAAAATTCATCCCATTCAGTTTATCCTTCTCAAGGATAGATCGCAGTGATAAATTTGATGCATTTGATGCCATGGTTATCTACAATAGAAAAATATGCAAAATGAGAATCATGTATTTTATTTATTTAATAAGGTCTTTTATTAAATAATACTCTCACTATTTTTCTTAAAATAATAGCCCTCACTATTATTTCAAAAAATCGTAGCGTTTGAGATTTTCTAGTGGGCCAAGATCCATATTTCACCTAGACTTAAGTCAGCTTTGGCTGATCACTCAAGTTTTGGCTATTTAGGTAGGCAACTCCTTGCCAATTACATCTTATGTAACTCTTGGATAGTTGGTGAACAACACTTGTTCAAATCCATCTCATGGACTTAAGCCCAACTCCATGCCTCTAGGCCCCCAATCCTATTGAGATGGCCTAGTTAAGTCAAAAACCCAATTATTGGCATTTGGACATCACTATTATCCTATCGTGTCTCACCAAGATAAACTAGGCACTTTGCTTTGGCAAACCTACCTTATGTTGATCAAGGCCTTGACAAGTGCCATTCATTGGAAGGCATCACTTTTATTACTGACTTAATATTTGCATTGAGGGATTTAAATGTCTATTTTAGATCTCACCATTATTTGCCATCCATACATGCCTATATCTAACATATCATATACATTAATATAAAGCATGCAATAAAGCATAAAATAAATGTGCATAGTTATGGCCCAACTACATTAGTTTTCCCAAGCCAATGAGAAAACCAAAAGGTCAACCTAGGGTAAAGATATCTTCTTTAAGCATCTTCCACGGTTGTCCTCATATTGATTTTGGCTCCTTGTCTCCATGGCAGCAAGCTCCAGGCTTAAACATGTTGTACATTTGAAAGTAAACTATTCTAGCTTTACAATACATAATGAAGGAGAAAACTCGAGTTACATTCGAGGGGAGTAAGGTGAGAGAAAGAATGTACAACTAGAATTTATAGAGAAAGGCACGACACGCAGGCCGTATTTAATTACAATAAAACCAAAACCAATAAATGAAAGATAACCATACATTATGGTGTAAGGGCCATAACTATGCATCATGCAGCAAACATCACATGTAAGCATACAAACAACCATAGGTATTCATTGAAATTGATCTTGTTTCCAATTTTAACTTGTTTAAAATTAGAAGGTTATGAAAAGATTGATTTTAAAACGCAGCTTAGATTTAGGCTATCAATTATTATGCTACGCAGGGTTAGTATGGCAGCGCCCCCTTACCAAAATTTTTTATGCATCTTACATTTAAAATTTTGAAGACTTTCGGGCAAAATCCAGAAAATTTTGAATGTTTCAGTTCCTGTATTAACCATTAAAACAATCGGCCAAAATTAGAATTTATCAAGAACCCTAATTCCAAAACTATTCCAAATCCTACTTCTTGATGTTCCGCCATATTAACTCAAATTAGTCCATGATTTTTTTAATTTAATCTCATTAAACGAAACAGAATGCATACATCACATGTATACGATCATACATGTTTCTGTTCGAATTTTAATCTCATTAAAATGAATCCTTCATCAGCTACGTTTCCAGTTTTTAATCTCATTAAAACTGAATCATTAATTATGTATGTTTCAATCTAATTTTAATCTAATCAAAATCGATTCATCAACATACAGAATTACATTGATCCAGAACCCTAATTGCATCATGCATGATTTGATTAAACACGAATTATCCAGATTTAAACGCATAACACAGAAAACTAATCTATGGACTCGCAAGCGGCTCTGATACCACTACTGGAAATCGTGTATCATACATGCACAGCGGAATAAAAATTTTGCACAATTTCCACCAAGGATCCATGCGAATTTAGAACGCCATAGATTAGGGATTAGAGTTTAAACCTTTCGCCCAAAAATCTTCTGTCCACTACACAACAAATCCAATCTGCTTCTATCCATTTTCTAATCCAATCTGCTCTCCAAATCATGAACCGGAATAGAAACTAGAAGATCAGATCACCAGTGCAGCGTTTAATGTGGCTGCACCTCTATGGTATCCACACGAACCCGTGAATCACCAATGAATGTCTACATAAATACCGGTTGGAATTGATCTCCTTTCACCTCGTAGTGCTAGCTAGCCTCTTCAGGGGTTTTGGTCAATGAGAGGTGCTAGGGTTTTTTCTATGCCTTTTGGGGTACGTGAATAATGATAATAATCCTATTATTGCCCGACAAGCCTATTTAAATAGGTGCATAGAGAAACCTAACCTATTTGGGCTTTATTCCATGTACAATTATAGGCTTACTATTGGGCCTTATACCTTATAATTATAACATGAATTCCTAAATATTAGGCCCAAACAATTTGGTCCATTAATTCCAAATTCACTAGGCTCTAAGTGTGCAACCATACAGGCTCTCATTACGTTGGCAATGACCATTGATCATATTAATGATCATAAACAATGATTGGTGTCTAGCAACACATCATTGTTACCCAAACAATGAGAAAGTCGGTGATTTGACTAAACCTTTACACGTAATCATCACCTATATCCTTTTTCCTATACATCTAGATTGAGCACGAGACATGGACTGTGTCATTCCCGTATAGCCCAATCTTAAGGTTTCTTGATTCCTAAGTAAGCTAATTGAAACAAATGTAATCAACATCCCATGTCAATTCATCTGAGCATGGCCATGCATTTTCTCAACTTTACTTAATTAAGGGGCCCATAGATGTTACTCATGTTATATAGGAGAGACAAATCCCATCTTGATCACACAAACCCCTCCGCATGATATGTGACATATCCAATATCTACCCTTGCATTCACTCAACCATTAGTGACATAGAATAGTATCAAAATATGAAACTCACATGTAGGGAACCTTGGTGATCTCAGTTCAAAGGACCATATTAATAATGATCACTAAGAACCACTCATGACACTCATATAACGATCCATGTAGTGTTCTTAATATGGGTCGATCCAGTATACAAATTCTCTAACTTGTACTCATGTGTAAACTTAATATCCCATATAAGTCTTCACACATGCTAGTCTTAACATATCAAAGTAACCTAATCCACAATGATATATGACTAGGGACATTTAAGAATACAATTATTCTAAGGTTATTATCATAATTGAATATATTACGCAGACAATATATATAAATATAATAATTGGAATTGCCATTAAAATAACATGATTCAAAATTACAGTCACCAATATGATTGGTTTTAGGGCATATACACTAACAAAACTAAGGAAATTTGGTAAATAAGTACAAAACTAAGGAAATTTGGTAAATAAGTACAATACTAGAAAAATTCAAGCCCACAAAACTAAAGTCCAAGTATGTAGAAAACTCTAGGTAATTTGGTAAATAAGTACAAAACTAAGGAAATTTGTTAGAGAAAATTTTAAGGCACTTTATTTAGGTCATTTTCATTGGATTTTGGGCAAAAATATATTGAATTCTCAGTAAAAATCATGATCCCCATGTGCTACCATCATAAATCAATTTTTATAACATTTTAAATTAGGAAACTTACCTTAGAAGCTTAAGGTTTTTAGTGTTATATATGTATATAAGGTTTTAAGGTAAATTTTTGCACATTTTCTAGCCCACAAACCAATAAAGAATGTGCACTCTCTAGCTTCCTTTACAAGAATTTTCAATTTCCTTAGGTAACCTAAGGGATTTTTCATTTGGGCTTTCTAAATCTTGCATGGTAACTAAAGAGTCTCTTTCAATTTTCTTTCATGGTGCGTGGTCATCCTTCTCCTTAGATATCTAAAACTTAATTTATTATTATGAAGCTTCTTCTTTGCTATTTTAAAAACTTGTTGGCAGTTTAAAAAGTGAAGGGATTAAGGTGAGTGACAACTACCCTTTTTCTTTAGAGTTTTCCTATGGAAGGTGATGAATGTAGTGATTTATAATGAGATTATGGTAATTTTTATGTGTGACCATGTATAAAGATATGGTTCTAATTTTATGCCTTTTTAGATGTTGTTTAATGAGCTTAGATGTTATTAGCTTATTAAGATTAGTAGAAGAAGTTTCACTAAAATAAATTGCTAGATGACCATAGGAAGTTTAGAAACATAATTATGTTAAAAGGTTTTATTAACATGTTTTAGTTTACCTTTCAAAAATCACATTTAGGATTTGTTTTAATTAAAAAATTTGATGTTTTAATGTCATAAGTGATGTTAGGAAATATGAGAAAAAATTTTGGAAAATTTTAGGAATGTGAAGAGTGAATGTTTATAAGCTTAAGATGAATGAAGTCAAAATAGGAAATTAATAAGTTTTGCCTAAGTTTTTAGGGTATTTGTGTGACCATGTGATTAAGAAGAATTATGAAAATTTATGTCATTACCATTCCATATGTTAGGAAAACTTAATTCCAATTTTGGTAGCAATTGAAGCTCATTTTAGTTATCCGATAAAATTTTCTATTTTAAGTGTTCCAATGCAATTCTGATTCTAGACCCTGTATGTGTAGTCTTGGATTTGGAAATTTTTGAACCATAAAATGATTAATAAAAATTATTAAACTTTTAATATATGTTATTTAAGATGTTAAGAAGCTTTTGTCAAATTTTAATGGCAATTGGAGTTGATTTGGTTACCTAAATGATAGTTATATATCTACAACTCTAGTGCAGTTTGAAATTAGTAGTTTTGAGTTCATGCCTCTAATATCCTAGCAAAATCACAAAAAATTTTTTATAACACTTATTAAGTATGTTTTGTAAAAAATTAGGGAGTAATTAACTTGTATTTGATTGATAAAAAGGGGCTTAGATTGTAAGTGCTCATATACTAACCTTATTTTGAGAATGAGCTTTCATTTTTGCGTGAACAATACCAAGGAATCATAATTGTGTAAGGTAGTTAGCTTTTGATGATCCATAATGACTTAATAAATTTTCAAGAGTCTTAGAAATTTTTTTTTATGAAATTTTGAATGAGTTGGAGTGGTGAAAAAGGTATTTACTCATGAATACCTAATAAGGCCTTTGGGTTAGTGAAATATATCTTGAATGGATATTATACACTTATTATTCAAATTTCTTTTAGTCTTGAGACATTCATATTCCATATTTGTTGTTAGAATATTTAATAAAATGCTTATGGCTAAATTAATATTTTAACCACACTTATGATATACAATAATGAAATGCATAGTTGATACCTACGGTATCCCAATATGGTTGATGCCTCTAATGTCCTATCATGACTAACGCTTATGGTGTTCCATCATTGCTTATTTCAAGTATAAATGCTCATCCTATACATGATCGATGGCTATGAGGGCTTGATACTTGTGATATGTTGAAAAATATGCAACCTTCATATAATAAATTATTAAGGTGGAGGGGCATAAGGTAGGACTGAAGTTACAAAGAGGAAATCTTGAATGCTAACTATTACCATTTTTTTTAATAATTAGAATAAGTTTTATAAAAAAATAATATTATTTAGAATTGATTTTTAAATGATTGTATAAATTTATTATTACATATTTAATCTTTCATGGCAAAAACTTTTTAGAAAAAAAAGGAAGTAGTCATTCATTGAGTATTCTTTAATACTTACACTTGTGTGTGTTGTTTCTTTTGTAGATGTTGACCATGCTCTCCATGAAGGAAATTGACATATGTACTAAACCCTTCCCTTACTCTATAGAGGCGTACCAAAGGAAAAGTTTATAAAATAGTTTGGTTTATATGGCAAATAGTACTCCTTCTCAAAGCATTATGTATATACTAATATTAGCATATTTTGTATACCTTCTAGACTTATATATATGTTTCCCTTATTATACATATCATTATAAATTGATTTTTCTCCCATATTTATATGTTTTAATGCTTATATAACTATAAGTATTTTCCTATTAGATATATAAGTAGTGAAAAGTTTGTAGAATGCCAAGGCTTGTAAAGTTATTTAATTAGTGAATCTACACTAATTAGATACCTTTATGTAAATCCCAATACTTGAAAATTAAGACATGACACCCCTGATCTTGGTTTAGCCTACTCAAGAAGGTGAACCTCTCAACCTAAGGAAGTGAACCTCCATACAAAGCTTGGCTTGCTCAAGGAAGTGAACCTCCATGCTAAGCTCAAGTTGCTCTTAGGAGTGAACCTTTATGGTAGGTTTAGCTTGTTCAAGGAAGTGAATTTCCATCCTTGGCTTGGCCTACTCATAGAAGTGAACTACCATGCTAAGCTTGGGTAACCCTTAAAAGTGTACTTTCATGCTTGACATAGCCTACTTAAGGAAATGAACCATCATTCTTTGCTTAGCTTACTCTTAGAAGTGAATATCTAATCTTAGCTAGGCTTACTTATAGAATGAACCCTTATCCTTAGCATGCTTATGAAGTGAACCTCCATACTAGTCGTTATGTGCCTTAGCCAGCTAGATTCATGAGCAACTAAGCTTACTAGGCATTAAGCATATTATCTTGCAAGGCATTTAGCCTCCTTGGCATGCTAGGTGGTAAGACCTTCTAAGCACATGAGTGCTAGGTGTTATACCCTCTTTAATTATTAAAAAGTTAGAAATTTTTTTGTAAGAAAGAATAACTAAAGTAACAGATAAATTTCAAGTGAATTAGGAATCTTATGTGTTATATATGGAATAAGATATGATTAACAAAAGTAAGAATGTGGGAATATCATTTAGGTCAAATTTTAATAGGGAAAATTTATTGGAATCTTGAAGTATAAAGTTATAAACTAATATAAATAAGTACGAAAGAAGTTTAGAAGCAATTTTTTTTAAAATGCTCTTAAAGCCATATTTTTCTCATATCAGCCCTAAATCCCCTATCTCCCTCTTATTTCTCCCCATTTCTCCATTTCCTTTACTCTGTCTACACTATCTCCACACCACTCTATCAATCGAGCAAAGAAAGTCTTAAATCTTGTTAATTTCTTCATCTAATCAAGATAAGAACATTGCTTTCATAAAAAATCTCTCCTATTCCTTCTTAGTTGATGAAGGATTTGAGGCTTATTTGATTTTATTATGTATTCTAAGCCCTAATTGTAGAACTCATGAATTTTGATGTGATTAGGGTTGGAAAATCATCAAACTACCTTTTTAAAGTCCTTTTCCATATAAGGTGAGTGGATAATCTAGCTAAATTTATAGATTTTATAATTATATGATGATATTGATGAAATGTAGGTTGATTTGAGATTTTGCTTAAATCTAATTTAATTTGATGTAGTAGAAGTAATAAATAATGAAAAGAAATAATATGATATGTTACATAAGTGTGTTGATGATTGGTGTGTAATATATGTGTTTGAGGGATATTTAAAGTTGAATGAACAATGATTTTTTGCAAAAAAAAAAAATTGATCTTTTCATGTGCAAATTGATTGGTCAATCAATTATAAGAGTTCAAAGGTGAAATTGGGCTTCAAAATCAAGTAACTAATCAATTTCAAGGGTCCAAAGGTGAAACTGGGATGGGTGAATTGATTGGTCAATCGATTCACGAAGCCTAAAATTTTATGTCGACTTTAAAGAGGCATAACTCTTTCATATTATATTCATTTTAAATAAACTACCTATTGTTTTAAAGGTAATTAAGTCTACTTTCAAATAAAATTTTTTAAAATCAAAATCTTATATTTATTTTGAGATATTATCAAAATAGTGGATAAAGGTAAAAAACTCAAGATTTTGAAAATTGGACTTTTTATGTCTATTTTTCAAAAGGCATAAACTTTCAAATTTTAACTAATTTGGGCGAATAAATAGTCTATGGAAAGCTAATTAAATCAATTTTCATATAAAATAAGTTTCATAAACAATATAGTCATAATTTTTAAATTATCCTTGAAACATTACTCAAGTATTATAACTATGGTGACCTTATAGTCCATTACACCTAATCAGTTTTGTATTTTCATGATTTATAATAGAACTACTTAGGGTGTTTAACCTTCAAGCATTAAAGATAAAGTTGTTTGTGATAATTATAAGATAAGTTCATGATTAGGAAATTCATGAAATGATAAATTAGATATTGTACGATGTAATATGGGTTAAATGAACTTATTACATTATTCACAAAATGAAACATGTTGAGAAGTGCTTTATGGATTTAACTATGTAAAAGGATATGATGATGATGATGATGTGTACTATGATACACATTAAAATTTAATTATGATTGCATTAGGTAGAGCTTGAGCTCTAGTATTTAAATTGCATTATGAATCATGCCATGAATGGTATTAGAGATGAGAAATATGATGGGGGTAATATTGTGAATGTTGGATGAAAAATTCCTAATGATATATTTGTGAAACATATAAGGTAAATCCTAAAGGAATAACGATGGAAGTTTGTAAACGGTATAAGGTTGACTTGAGAGACAAAAGGTGAATAATTGTATTTTATCTATTGTTTATTAATCTAAATGAGATATGACCTGATTATAGTTATCCTTGAATATTTTTACATAAGATATTGAAAATAAAATAATTGTGTATTAATTTTATTATTATTAGCTCTTAGTTTCTAATGTGCATAAATGTGATATGAATTGTTAAAGGAGGATAGTTCGATAGGTAAGTTAATATGAAATGTTATTATTCTTATAAATTATTCACTCATTAAGCCCCAAACCCACTCCACCATGATTTATTTTATAGATTTGTAGGTTAAGCCTTCACCTCCACCTCCTCAAAGCTAGGATCCATGTGAGCTCACTGTTAGTAATATGGTAGCACAGATTCTTGTATGCAATATATTTTAAGCCTCATTTTGTCATAGATTTAGGTAGATGAAATATTAAACTGATTTCTTATGAGTTAGTTAAGCTCGCTTATCCTCATTTTGGAAAGATTATAAGTATATCTAACTTCCTTATTTTTTTATAGAAACATCAATGAATATTTTCTTTTTGAAATACTATTTTCTTTTATAACTGTATGATATTTATTGAATTAAGGTCAAGTTAATTAATTTGAATTAGGCCGGTGGAAACTAGAAAAAGGATTCCACGTCGATCAAGATTAGATTAGGGTTGTGACACTAAGTGCCTTAGCATACATAGGTATTAAAGCATGTTAATTGATCATGCATGGGCTTTATGTTATGCTTTCATAGGATAGTTAATTTAAGAATAGGGTTTATCAGGGGCTACCAAGGGTCGATTTAGGTAATGCCTATAATTTCTTATAAGCTTTTTGCATGGGTTTTTCAAGGATGCTAAGGGCTTTACCCAATAGATGCCTTTAGCTTGCGATGTGGTTGGCAAGGATTTATTTGTTAAGTGCTTGGTGTCTCCTAAGGCTTAAGTGAAGCTACCAATCAATTACCTAATTGTGTATATTACTACCCCCATAACTTGAATGCATTCAAGCCACTTGCTGTGCACCATTCAAAGTGCTTAAGTTACATGCTAGGCATACCTTCTTTATACTCATTTCCATGCTTTTGGATCAAATCTAACTTTGAGGTTATAGCCACCCGTTCTTTTCGTGTAGACTGTTTGTATTCTTTGATAGGAGGGGTAACTATGATTGCTACTCATCCTCTATATTCATTCAATTTAAATTGAATTTTTATTGGAGAGGAATGAATTGGAATGGCTAGGGCTAAACCTTAATAGATTGTAGTAGTAAGGTCATTTTATCACTTATAATACCCCTTTATATATATAAGTCATCTATAAAAAGTTTTACTTACTGCTTAGTGGGAATTGTGATTTAAAGCATCTTGCACAACATACCTATTACACAAAGTTTTCTAAAGACATTTGCCTTTATGGGTGAACACCCTTGCTACTAGTCAACAAATAATGATAGGCACATATGTCACTTCTAGCCTAAATTCTAATTTAAAGATGTTCAGTCATAATCTAATGCATAGTAACTTTGTGCCAATAGCTTTTTAACCAAGCATGATGATTGATTGTGGGAATAAAAAATTCCTCTTAGTACTAAGTTGAATTATTATTGCAACACTATCATCAATAAGGTAAAATTAACCTACCTCACAACATGTTCCCTATTGGTGGGTGAACAATCCAACACTCAGTATACTTAGCTTCACAATAATAGGAAGAGCTAACATTGAAGGATAAAAAAGCAACATTGCTACGAATCCTTTGCTACTGTAATCTAGTTATCATAGTGGTAACTTTTTTTACACCTTTAGCTTCAAATAGGCAACACTTTCATGATTTGTATTTGTATTGGAAATTAAAATCAAGCAAGCTTTTACTTTTTTGTCCCATATGAAATTTTTATTCTTGTTGAGCACACCTTAGGATATTTACATTATCTTTTAATAGTTATGGCACCTATCTAAACTTCCCATTGGACAATGTCTTTTAACTAAATTAGTTGTAGAGTAAGACTTAGGTCCAAAAAAAAGGGCCATACCTAACCTCTATTTTAGAAAATAAGTAAAATAATATTAAAAGTAATGGTATTTCATTTTTGCCATTTCCAGTTCCTACTTACCGTACAACTCTTAAGTTAATTCATAAAGTTAAATTGAAGCCAAGCTCAACAAGGACTTCTTTCCCTGTTGAATTTGTGAAGCCCATTCTTTTTGTTGTGGTTCCACTAGATAGTAGATAGGGATAGTTGGAATCTTATTAATCATGCACATCACTATTAGATGACAAGGCATTTGACTACCTTAAGAAAGTTATAGTGCCCAAACTTTGTTGAATTTATTCACTTTGAAATTTATAGCACTAAGCAAAATCACATTATTTCAACATCTATAGGGACCATTGTAATGCTTTATTTAATTAAACAGTCAAATTCCCTTTATCCATATCGATTCTAAGTTGACTATTCAATGCTTGGGAAAAAGGCCTTAAAAGGCTCATTCCTAATCCATTTTCTTGCTAATATTTTCACTGTAGGAACAACTCAAGTAGTCCACCAACAACCAATAGGTTCTAGACCAGGACCTTCATACCTAACTTTTAGAGCCATTCCTTTTCCTAAGGTTATAGATTCATTTTTCCTACTTTCCTTACCTACATTGTTCCATTAACCAAAGACTATTCACCTTGGAAACTTGATGCAATCATGAATACAACTAGGCATGAGAAGCACTTAATCCTCGAAATTTTCAAGGGTTGCCAAGGGTGCACTAAACATCACACAACATGTGATGTTCTTCCAACTGGTGGTTCCTACCTTCGATAAAGCTATTTTTAGGGTTAATAGGTTATTAAACAGAAAAGATAATGCTTCCCAAGACCCCCCGTTGACATCTCCAAACACCTTAACATTGTTGTTAGCTACTACATCCTAGTTCAAGAATTTTAACCTAATTCCCTTTCAAAGTACGTGTGTGGCATGCTATTAGACAAATTTCCTTTGTCTCTTAAGCTTGATTAACCTTTGTGAAAGCATCATTCACATGGAACCTTTCCTTATTTTGGCCTTCTAAGTTCTCATTTAAAATTCTAATACTAGCACCAAGATCTACGTTAATAAATGCTCCACTTGAACTTCTGCCTTCATTTTGTTATGATCACTGTGCCCTCTTACTCATCAAGTCTAATGCTTGCCTTGATAGTCGTATATTGATCTTGCATTTTAGTATCACCCATTTTTGGGCCTAACTAATTTGAAAAGTAAGTTATTACACACTATTTAGCATATTTCTATTTCCATGACCACCATTCTACTATCTTAGTTGATCAACATCTTTTATGGGATTTAATTTAGAGCACAATTAGGAATTGTAGCCTAGCTTCTTGTACATATTGCATTAGTAGTTCTTTTTAACAAAAATGGTCTTAATGCCTCTAATCATTGGTTTTACCTAATAGAACTCACACTTAAGCTCTAACTGTCATGAAGTAAACTTTGAAAGAAACTAGTTACTAAATGATTCGATTAGTCTTTCACCTTTATACCTAAGTTAAATGAATAATTTGCATGTCAATATTGTTATAGTCCTCTACTAGAGTTTCTTTTGGCTTTGGCTTGCTCAAGCATAATTCACCATCTTTTAAGTCCTGATAGGTATGCTTTCATTCAAACCCTTCATAGAAGATCAAGGTTGGTTGGTGATGTAACCCATTAAAGGATCCTACAATCAATTTTCTTATGCCTTATAAGTTTGATCACCCATTAACTCACACATATGTTAGACTCTTAGGTCCATATTTCAAGATAGGATAAATGGAGAGCCCATAGGTCAATTTCAAGAGCACATAAGTGTTGAGGCATACCATTGTGGCACATGTTACTAACCCTAATTATGCTAATGATGTCTCCATAGGTCTATCAACAACCTAGGCTTTAGTTGCCCTCACAATCTGCATTGGTCCATGGCCCAAGCTAATCAATGAATTAACTTATTATTCAATATTTGACAAGGATGTATCGCTAACCCCATCCACCACCTTCTTGATAGTTTCAAGCATTTTTTAACTATCTTTTCAAAGTAATTTCCATCTTTCAATCACAGTAATTGTTCATTATTAATCTCTTATTCATATTTAGCCTCTGACATGCTAATAACACTTTACAATGCAACAAGTTTAGGGCATAATAAGGCTTTTACCCTCTTTTACATCCTATTCCTAAGGACTTAGGCTTGGTTCTCTATTGAATATGCTTTTCCATACTATAATTTAAATGCCAAAGGTGACTAATTTTCATGGTAAGCTTTCTTTATTCACTTATTATTACTAGACGAATCCTTGTTAATCCTTATGGAAATGAATCTCTCCATCTATAAAAGTGAACCTCCATGCTAGGCTTGGCTTACTTAAGAAAACGAACCTCCATTTTTAGCTTGACTTGCCCATGGAATCATAGGGTTAGCTAATTGGTGGAAGTTAACTTCTCTAACTATGGAAATGAACATCCATGCTAGGCTTAGCTTACTCAAATAAGTGAACCCCCATTCTTCTCTTAAACTACCTATAAAAGTGATCTTCCATGCTTAGCTTTACTAGCTCATGAAAGTGAACCTCTTTACTTAGCTAAGCCTACTCAAGGAGGTAAACCACTTTGCTTAAGGAAGTAAACCTTTGTGCAAGGCTTAGCTTGCATATGGAAGTAAACCTTCATGTTAGGCTTAGGCTAACCTTAGAAATGAACCTTCATTCTAAGCTTAGCCTGCTCAAAGAAGTGAATATATGTTCTTCACCTAGCTTATTCATGGAAGTGGACCTTCTTGCTAAGCTTAGGCTGCTTGTAAAAGTGAATCTTCATGCTTGGCTTCTCTTGCTCAAGGAAGTGAACCTTTGTTCTTAGTTACTTGCTCATGGAAGTGAACCTCCATTATCAGTTAGGCCTGTTCATATAAGTAAACCTTTATGCTTAGCATGCTTATGGTGTGAAGTTATATACAAATGATCAAGTGCATGGATAACTTGGCCTACTTAACACATAGGCACCTTAGCTTGTTAGTCACTGGGCCTATTAAGCATTGAGCATTTTAGCTTGTCAAGCACTTCAATGCCTTAGCATGCTAAATGGCTAGTCCATCTTATCACATTAATGCTAAACACCTTGGCATGTATGGGTATTAAAGCATGCTATGTGACTATAAATGGGCTTCACATTAAGCTTTTATAAGTGATTGCAATATCATTATGCACCAAAATTAGTTAAAATTGGTTTGCGAAAGAAATAATGTAGAAAACTAGCATAACCAAGTCGTATCCCTAGTGATCCCTTAATGTTATCTTTTCTAATTGAATTCTTAATGATATTCATACAGTTGTTGAATTATCAATGCACTAAAAATAAGAGAAACCAATGTAGATAGAATGTAAATGCATAAAATAGAATGTTGAAATAGTATGGATACAATATGCTATATGTTGTATGAAAATTATACAGAACACAAACTACAAGATTGGGGGAAATTGTTTGCGCAAAATTAAACATAGTAATAAACTAAACAAGCACAAAATAGAAGCAAAGTAGAAGGTAGATAGAAAAAATTCAATTAGCAAAATAGCTAATTCAAGGAATTAAGATACTCTAATTTGATTAATCATAGATCAATTAAGATTTGAATTTTTTTTAATTAATTCTTCAACCTTGAATTACCCAAAATTCCTATAATAATTCATGAATTTTACACTAGATAATTATCTAAGATTTGATTAATTAGGATTAGATGAATTAAGCAATTACTATAACCCTTAAGCTAGATCGGAATTAATTTAATGATAGAATTTAATCAAATTAAGGAATTAAATTAGAAATCTCCAAATTAATCCCTTAACCCTCTACCCCTTTATATAAAACCATGATTTATCAACCATAATTTCATATCAAAATAGCAAAGAATTAGAATTCACAAGAATGAATATCAATTATATCAAATCAACATTTAATACAAGTAAATTCAAGAATGCAGCACAAGTAAATGAGGGACGAGGGAAATTAATTAAAGAAAGTTAACATTACAATTCATGATTTCATAATCCTTAAGAGGAAAGCCCAAAGCTCCTCTGAATTTAAGCTTCTATTGATGAAGAACAAAGAGAGAACAAGAAGAAAATTGAAACTATCTGCTGAGTTTGTGTAAAATCTAAATAGTCTAAAGAGTTCTCCTTATTTACTTGACTTAATTAATCTAAAACCCTATTGAAATTGGATTATATGACTCTTAGAATTATAGTAATAAGGCTTTCTAAATTTTTAGAAGGTCAGACCTATTTTTTACAAGTCAAGTAAATCCAACAATTGCATTAGTGAATTCCTGCAAGTCTAAATTCCAACTAGTGTTTGACCATGAAATCAATGTAATTTGGATAATTCATAGATATCAAACTTGGAGGCCTATGTCTTTTGAGAATTTTGGCACTAGTTTTAGGTTAATTTGACTTTTATAGCTTTAGTTATAGCCTAAAAATCAAGGCAAGCTTAGCTAGGACAAAGACACAACTTTAACTTTTCAACTACATATGACCTCCAAAATGCCTAAATTGGCCTTGGGTTAAAACATAATTGTAGTTCTCTCTTTAAGTTTTCCAAAAATATAAAATTTTCCCTCAATTTGAAATTTGGATCCTAAGATATAGCTAAAAAATAGAAATAGTGCCAAAATCAAGTAATCATCGAATAAATTCATAATATTGTAAAATTAATCCAAAATTATAAAACAAGGCCTAATTAGTGAAATTAAGCAAATATAACACCTAAAATATATAAAATAAGGAAAAATAAAATAGTAAATATTTTTCTCATCAATAAGATAGTCTAACTCAAACATAAGGCTTGTTAAAGGCTATTAAGGGTTGATCCAAGCAATGCCCAAGCTTTTTCATAGACTTTGGGCATAAGTATTCTAAGGGCTACAAGGTTTCTATCCAACAGATGACTTAGGCTTGCCATGTGGTTGCCAAAGGTTTATCATGTGCTTGGTGCTTCTCGAGAAGGCTTGAGTAGAGCAACTGATCAATTCCCAAGTGTTCACGTTGCCATCCTAAAAACATAAATGCATTCAAGTTACTTACTACACATCATCTAAAATGTTCAAGCCACTTGCTGAGCATGCCTCCTTCATGCCCTTTTCCTTACTTATGTGCTGAATCTAACTTTAGGATTATAGCCACTGTTCTTTTCTAGTAGACTACTTGTGTTCTTTGATAAAAAGGACAATTGTGATTGTTACTCAACCTCCACATTCATTCCACTTGAATTGAATTTTTATTAGGGAAAGATGAATCAGAGTTGCTAAGGTTGAACCTTAGCGGATCATGATAACAAGGCCACTCTATCACTTATAATAACTCGACATGTATTTGAGTCATCTACAAATGATTCTATCCACTACTCATGTAACTTATTTATTGTTCAAATTTCACCAACGAGACATCCCTTTGCATATGGATGCCTCTACTGTTGGTTGGCAAATAGATGGTAGGCGCATGCATTATTTTTAGCTCAAATTCTAACTTAAAGGCATTCAGTCATAATCCAATGCACAGTAAATTCATACCATTAGCTTTTCAACTAAGTGTGATGACTAATTGTGCAAATTAACAATTCTTCTAGTACTAGGTTGAATTACTATTGCAACACTATCATCAATAGGGTAAAACTATCCTATCTTATAATAGTGCAAACCCAGTTTACGTTCCTTATTGGTGGGTGAATAATCCAACACTTTATGAATTCCATTTCACAACAATAGGAAAAGCTGACATCAAAGGATAAAAAAGCAACATCACTATAAACACTTGGTTACTACAAGCCAGTTATCCCTATAGTAACTTTTTTAAAACCTCTAACTTCCACTACAACATTTTTAAATGCAAAATTTGGCAACTTCTAAAAAACTACTACTTAAAACTACAATAAGCAATGGTTTTTACCATGTTGCTTATTATTTTATAAAATTGTTACCTCAAATTAAAATAGGAAACAATTTTTATTGTGTTGCCTATTATTTTACAAAATTGTCACTTAAAATACAATGAGCAACGATTTTAAATGTGTTACTTTTTATTTTTATTTTTAAATATTATTTATTAAGCAATGATAATAAAATCGTTGTCTAAACTTAAAATAAGCAACATTTAAATGATCGTTGCTTTTTGTTTGTTGTCTTTTATAAAAAAGGTAACACTTAATCAACCATTGCCTAATTATTTTAATTAAAAAATTTATTTTTTCAAAAATATATTTTACATGAAATCAATTAAGTATATTTCTTAATTAAATTTTTTAATCTTATATATTTTTTACTTTTCTTAAATTATTATCTTAATTTTATTTTTACACTTTATCTTAAACAATATTATATTTTACAAATATTAAACATAATCATAATTTTTAATTTGGTACATAAAATATTTATTATTTTTATTAAAGTGTTAAAAAATTCAAGCATGTGCAACTGGAATTGCTCTTAGCATAAAAAAAATAAAGCAATTTGGGCAGGCTTTTGGTAGCGATCATGACAAGGCAATGCTCTCACCTTAAAGTAAGATAAAAGCTAGCAATTCGAGAGATTTTGAAGTAATCCTCAACTCTTGTCCACTGCTTGAATCTTACCTTGTATCTTCCTTAAAATTTTCACTATAAGTGTTTCGGGTTTCTCTAAATTTTATTTTCAGAGTTGCTCCTAAAGCTCGGCCAATAATGAATCTATTTCTCTAACTTTCTATAGGTCTTATTTTTTTTAATTTTATTTTAGCAGTTACTTCTAAAGTTTTTCCATCAGTGAATTTGTTTCTCTTACCTCTATAAACTGAAGCCTATATCGTGATTGAAGCTCTCTCACAACTCAAACTTTGCTTCATTAGAAGCTACTAGGCAAGTATGATCTATTTGCACTAGATGATATAATGGTGAATGTTTCTAGTTCCAATGAGTTTGCCTTTTAAATGTTGATGACTTTTATATATTTTATTGTATTTTTTGGATTTTAATATGTAATATTGCTTGCTTAGTTCATCCTTGTTTTCACAACATAAAACTAAGTCATCATTATAGGTTTTGAAGATAAGAATTCCTAAATATCTTTGTTCAGGGTTATAGAAAGGAAGAAATTCAAGGGAGAAACTAGGGTATTTGAATACTATGTCCTTTAATGTTACTTAGGCAAAGTCCTCATTCTCTATCTCCTAGTACATATTTGTAGAACCATTAGGATTTACTCAAGTATTTGGAATGTTGATGACTGGGCAAATAAAATTAGGCTTCTAAAGACAAAATAACATCATATTAATTCTAAATTCTAATTCTTGTTCATGATGCTATCTTTTCAACCTTTCTATCCTCTAGTAGTGTTAGCTTTTTACGCTAGTCTTCTAGTTTTGCTAACTTGTCTAATTGCTCTAATTTTATATCTTGCTCTGTGGTTTCCTACTATAGTGTTTTTGTAAGTTTAATTTGATTCCAATAATCAAAGGCTACGCTATATGAAACAGAGTCAGCCTTTTTTATCAATAAAATAAATTGATAGTTGATGCCTTATGATATGTGATAATCCTAGTAGCTTGGATTCCATCTTCCATTTCTGCAAATTTGCCACTTATCATGTTGTCCTACGTTTTGACTTTATGCTTAGAATTTTTTATGAAATTATGATTATGATGGTTATGATTGAACTTCCAAACAGGTAAGCTCTTTCTCTAGATTACTATATAGTTTTGTTAATCTTAACACCAAATAGTTTCTATGAAATTACATGAATTGGAGCTTATCTTTATTAGCACTCACGAGTTTTCTTATCTCTAAATTGGTTTCATTTACATTATGGGGGGCAATTCTATTTTATTGATTTACACACTTTTAAAACTTATAGTTAAACCCTCCATGCAGTGTATATATAGAATTAATTATAGAATTCTAAAGTAATTATTTCATTCATTAAAGGAGGTATGACAATACATTCATAATTTTATACATTGTATTTTCCTTTTTTTAAAAAATGGATCCAATTAAGATTGATCAATCCAATTAGGGGAAATTTATAGGTCTATTAAGTCAAGATTGATCAATCTTAATTGCCCATTTTCTTGTAAGTTTTATTATTATTTTATGTACAAAGTTGTCCTAGTCTCACTTTTCTTAGTTATTCTATCCTCATTTCCTACATAAGCTCCTAAATTCATTAACCAATCTCTACTTATAAGAAACTGGGAGCTTCTTCACCTCATATTCGTTAGTATTGCCACTCATATAACTTGTTCAATTATCTAAAAAAAATTCATTAACCATTACTTTAGTTGATTCATAGTCTGAAAAAAATTCATTAACAAATCATCATAAAGCTATGATTTTGAACTTGTAAATATTATTTAAATTAACCATAATGAACTGATATGATACAAATTGTATGAAATAGATTCAAGTAAAATATATATATATATTTAACCTTTTAAATAACATCAATAATTATAGTAAATCTCCTAGGAATAACATATACCTATTGCCTAAAAGGGCCAAAAGATAGATTATCATCTTCTTCTCTTAGTCTATGAAGTTTCCATGCTTGATTCCTTTCTTCACACCATCTTTATCATAGCAAGGTGGTCTTCGCATCTCTCTCTATTTGTTTCTATTTAAAATTCAATTGCACTATGTGTTTTTTAAGCTTGCTAATAAATGCACAAATGCACCTAAAATTCTATGTGTTTCATCACTCATTTACTTAGTATTTTGTGCAAATTGATTGAAAAGGATACTTAGATGCTCTATATTTTGTTTTCAGGTCTTGAAATGACACATATGAGCATTAGAAAAGGATCCGGAAGCAAAACCATTCAAATTGTGAAGAATTGAAGCAAATTTGTTCACTTGACAAAGAACACGGTATACAACATGGGCCGTGTACTACCCCGTGTACATTACTGCTTGACACTTCGCTGAAGAACACGGGGCGTGTCGCACAACGTGTTTCGTGCTACTCAACTTTCGCTAAGAAACACGGGGTACAACACGGGCCGTGTTGACCCCCGTGTACATCACCAATATAAGTTTTGCACGAAATTTTGAAAGGGGAGACGAAGGGAAGAGGAAAAACTAAGAATTAACAAGGAGAATTGCTGGGAGAAACCCTAGGGGAGACCAAGGGCACCTTCTAACGTGGATTCAAGCAAGGAATTGAAGAATCAAGCAAGAAATTTGTAGATCTTCATGAATTGTTTGACTTCCCTCTCTGTTTTCTGGTTTTCTTCTGATTTTGTAATGTTTTCACACTAAACCCTTGTGCTGAGCTTGGGTGAACTTGTTCATGGAGTTATGGAATTGAATTTTATATAATCTAGCTTGATTTACTGTTGAATTATGATTTGATTATGCTATTTTGTGCTGGAGCAAACCGATATATCCGAAATATTGGATTTGTGTTATGGATTAATTGATTCTAGGTTAAAATAACCAATTTATTAATCGGATCTTGCATGATCATTAGGAATATCAATTAGACTTAGGAATTAAGCTGATTAGATTCTTTTGCACAGGATGAAATGTCCAAGAATGGATTCTAAGCAAGTTAATGCAACCTAGATTAGTGATTACTAGAGTAATTCTAGGCACTTAATCTCTTAGTTAGTAGCTAGTAGCCTTGCAATAAGGTATAGCTTAATTTTGGTAATCCAGCAATCATAATTAACAGTAAACCAAGTTAGAGAATTATATTCATTCCATAATGAAATGTACAAGGGATCCTTAAGCTGAGTACACTTTTATTCCATTGAATCAAACCTTATTTTGATAGCTAAGCTCTGTTTTACAATTTATTCTTGATTCACACTATCAATTGATCCGCCTAGATAATTTTACTTGAGATTTAGTTAGTACTCAACCTACAATCCCTGTGGAGAATGATAATATTTTATACTATAACTTGACTTAACCCGTGCACTTGCAGGATTGCTAAGGTCAAGTTTTTGGTGCCGTTGCCGGGGATTTTATCCAGTTGATATTAACAGCAAATTTTGAGTGAATTAGACTAGGCAATTCTTTTTCTTTTAGTTCATAATTCATCTTGTTTTGATTTTTCTTAATTTTATAACATTTCTTTCTCACCTTGTTCTGTTAGAGTGTTACCTAATCTTTGTGCAGAAAATCTTTGTATATGCGAAGAAGAAGTCTTGAAGGAATTCTTGACTTAGATCCAGAAATTGAAAGAACTCTGCATAGGAGAAGAAGAGAGCAGCAGTCAGTTCACATCCAAGAAGAAATCTATACTGAACCAGTAATTCAAGACATGGACAATAGATCACTTAGAGAGTTTGCAGCACCCGATGCCACTGGTCTTCGATCCAGTATACGAAGGCCCGCTATTGAGGCAAACAACTTTGAATTGAAGCCAGCTTTGTTGTCTATGGTGCAGCAAAACCAGTTCGGTGGATTGCCAATGGAGGATCCCAACCTCCACATCCAGATTTTCCTAGAATACTGTGATACAATAAAGATCAATGGTGTACAAGCGGATGCCATCAAGCTTAGACTCTTCCCATTCTCCTTAAGGGATAGAGCAAGAGCTTGGTTGCACTCTTTACCAGTTGGATCAATTACCACATGGGAAGAGCTACTAAGGGCTTTCCTATCAAGATACTTTCCTCCAAGCAAGACTGCCCAATTGAGGAATGAAATTACTACATTTTCTCAGAGGGAAGGAGAATCCCTGTTTGATGCTTGGGATAGATACAAAGAGCTATTAAGGCTGTGTCCACATCATGGATTAGAAAAATGGCTTGTTCTTCATACCTTCTACAATGGTTTGAATTACAACACTAAGCTTACTGTGGATGCTGCTACTGGAGGTGCCTTGATGAATAAAAGATTGGATGAAGCTTATGAGCTGATTGAAGATATGGCTTTGAACCATTATCAATGGTCAAATGAGAGGGGACCTTCAAGGAAAGCAGCAGGGAAGTATGAATTAGATGCTTTTAATCATTTGTCTGCTAAAGTAGATGCATTAGGAAGCCTAGGTAGCAAGGTAGATGCACTTATGGCTAAGTTCGATAAATTTCATGTTAACAGTGTAAATACAACAGGTGCTACTGACATTCTTTGTGAGATTTGTGGAATTACAGGGCATGTTGCAACTGAATGCACATTGGGGCAAGATTTTACTGGGCAAGTAAACTATGTGAATAACAGTGGGTTTGGACAGAAAAATCACAGTGAACCATTTGGAAACACCTACAATCCATCTTGGAGAAACCACCCAAATTTCTCCTACAAGCCCACCCAGCCATACAACACACAAACCACCACCAATAGACCACCACCACCCAGTTTCCAAGCCAAAGACCCTATAACCCACCAGCCTAAACCTCTTCCACTACAAAAATTAGAAGGCCTCTTGGAGAAATTTCTTATTTCTCAAGAGAAGACCAATGAGGAGTTTAGACAGCATGGAAGAACCATGGAAGATTCAATTAGACAATTATCCTCCAAGGTAGATTCATTGGCCACATATGGAAAGATGTTGGAAACTCAAATTGCCCAACTATCTTCTGCATCTTCTTCAAGAGCTTATGGTCAACTCCCTATTCAATCTGAATCAAATCCTAGGGAGCATTGCAACGCAATAACTCTTAGGAGTGGAAAATTATTGAATGATACAATTGCCACTCAAGAAAGTGAAAAAGAGATAAGTGTGAGGGAGAAGCCAAAAGAAGGTAACAAGGCCTCAATTCCTATTGTAGCTGAAGGGGAGTTACTAGACAAGTCCAAATATGTCCCTCCGAAATCGTACAAACCGCCTATCCCTTATCCTCAAAGATTAGCCAAGGCTAAACTTGATAAGCAGTTTGGAAAGTTCTTGGAAGTGCTGAAGAAGCTGTACATCAATATCCCCTTCACTGATGCACTTTCACAAATGCCATCATACGCTAAATTTTTGAAGGACATTTTCTCCAACAAGAGGAAGTTAGAGGAGCACGAAACTGTAGCTTTGACTGAGGAGTGTAATGCAATTATCCAGAATAAGCTACCTTCCAAGCTAAAGGACCCAGGTGGCTTCTCCATTCCTTGTGTGATAGGAAATGTTCCAATTAATCGAGCATTGTGTGATTTAGGAGCAAGTATGAGCCTTATGCCGCTGACGGTTGCAAGGAGATTAAACATAGAGGAGATGAAGCCCATCACGGTTTCTCTTCAACTAGCCGACCGTTCAGTGAAATATTCAATAGGTATTCTTGAGGATATACCTATTAAAGTTGGTAAGTTTTTTATACCAGTTGATTTTGTTGTGCTTGAAATGGAAGAGGATTCTTAAATCCCTATCATTTTAGGTAGACCATTTTTAGCAACTGCAGGTGCTTTAATTGATGTCAAACATGGAAAACTTTCATTATGTATTGGGGATGAAAAAGTTGAATTTAATTTGAATGAATCAATTAAATTACCTGTTTGTAAAGCTTCAATATGCAGGATAGATGTGCTAGACAAAGTTGTAAAAGATAGCCCTCTAATGGGGAACCTTCAAGATCCACTTGAAGCATGTCTAGTAAAAGATGAAATTGTTGAAAATGATGAGATTGCTGCATATGCAAAATTTTTGGAGGCAAGCCCACCACTTGATGGCAAGAGATTGAAGCATTATGTTGCTGGACCACTAATAATGGAGGCTCCAGATTGATAAAGAAACAGGGGTCGAGCTTATGACCTTAAACAAGCACTTCTTGGGAGGCAACCTAAGCTTATTTTTCTGTTTTGTTGCCTTTAATTCTTAGTTTTCCACTTTTCAATCTGAGTTTCTGAGAAGTTGAGGCATTTAAGTCATGAAGTGTTGATGTAGGATGACCATTTTTGCATGTGGACTCTGTCTTTGAGGTAGATTAGGCATAAATGCATGTTTGTTATTTATTTTCTTGCACAGAGGGCTCAAAACGCAGTCCAGTGAGAAACACGGTGTCAAACACGGGATGTGTTATACCCCATGTTCCTCACTGTCTGGCCACTTTAAAGGAACTTGTGATTTTCATCGCATTCCAGTGAAAAACACGGTGTTTAACACGGGACGCGTTCTACCCCGTGTTCCTCACTGTCTGGTTCGCATAAAAGCCTTGTGATTTTCCTCTCTATCTCTATTTCTATTTCTATTAGTCTGTACATATATTGACTATGCACTTTCATTTACTCTTTATTATATTACCTATTTCTCTTTTATTTTCTTGCACTTTTGATATTAATATCTGTAATAATTAACAGCATTTCTTTTCTAGTATTGCATTTTCTTTTTTTTAGATTACCAGTCTCCTCTCTCTCTCCTACTCTGTCTCTGCTTCTGGATTTTCCTGCGGTATACTGGGCCATCATACTCCACATGTCAGGGAAGTTTCAGTCCCTCAACTATTCTCTGTCTCTTTTCCCATTTACTATTTTGTACATTGAGGACAATGTCCAATTTTAAGTGTGGGGGAGCAGTGTTTTGCAGTGTTTTGCACTTGAACTTGCTTGAATGATTTAGAGTACTGAAATTTGCTCCAATTTCAATGATTTAGAAAAATAAAAAAAAAAATTTTAAGGCAATATATTGAATAAAGTGACTGATTCATGCCTTGTTTCTTTAATGAATATTTGGCAACTTGATAAGGAAAATCTAAAGCCTGAAGCTAAGAGTAATGAGCATAATTGACCCTTGTGAGATTTGAGCCTTTTGAGCTATTTTCTCATTAGAAATTAAAGCTCATTTTTCTTCTTGAGGGATTATGTCATCACTCTTGTCTTTGTGCTCTAGAACTTGCATTTTCTCTTTTTGAGGCTACATTTTATGTATTTTGCATGTCAAAAATGATGAGGCCATGTTTCTTTACCCTTTTTATTTGCTTGGCTTATTTGAATCCTTTTCTTTAATTTACCCTAAACTTTTCAGCTTTTTCCCTAGTTAGCCACCTTGAGCCTTGGACCCTCATTTCTAGCCTAGCCATACCATATACATCCAAAGCCACTGCCCAAGTGAACTTGAATCTTAGAGTTTAAGGGAACTTAGACACATTATATGAGTTTGGCTATCTTAGAGGTCCTTACTTAGTGCTGCTAGTTGGATAAATTATTTTATAGCTTTGGTTGTTAAAAAAATAATAATAAAACAAGCAAAAACAAGAAAAAAAAAGAAAGAAAAAGCAACAAAACACCATAAAATAAATGGTGTCAAATAAATAATTTGGGGAAAAAGAAAAGGAAGAAAAGCTTGTTGGGAATAAATAAAAAAAATGTGTGTTGTGTTTGCTGAATAATTTGTATAAAAAGAAAAAAAATGATGAAAATCAAAAGGAGAAGAATGGAGGTTGAAGCAAGGATAGAAGTGGGGTATTATGTTAAGATGAGTAATGGAACTCAACAATGGTCAAATTCATGACCAATGTGTCTTTTTCCTACAAACTCAGGGTTCTATCACTTTTTACCCCTTGATGTTCCTTTCCCCTGTCCTCACCTTTTTCCCTAATAAAGTCCTCTGATTTGCATGCATTTTACATTATAGTAGTGGAGATTAGAGTTTGTACAAGCATATGGTAGCATTAAGTCATGAGTTGATTGACTTGAGAGTAAACACAAGCCTTGTTTTGAGAGTGAGAGTAAACACTTTACTTGTGAGGCTATTCTCTTTTGCTTTTATGCTGAGGATTGACTTGTTTAGTTGCTTTATTTTCATTTAGTTGCTTGGCATGACTTGATCCTCTTCTTTGATTTGTTGAATGATTGCCTGATTATATATATAAAAAGTAAAAAAGGAAGAAGAAGAGAATAAAAATTGGAGTAGATTTTCTGTTCTCTTATTTCCTTGCTCGAGGACGAGCAAGATTCAAGTGTGGGGGAATTGATAAATGCACAAATGTACCTAAAATTCTATGTGTTTCATCACTCATTTACTTAGTATTTTATGCAAATTGATTGAAAAGGATACTTAGATACTCTATATTTTGTTTTCAGGTCTTGAAATGACACATATGAGCATTAGAAAAGGATCCGGAAGCAAAACCATTCAAATTGTGAAGAATTGAAGCAAATTTGTTCACTTGACAAAGAACACGAGGTATAACATGGGCCGTGTACTACCCCGTGTACATTACTGCTTGACACTTCGCTGAAGAACACGGGGCGTGTCGCACAATGTGTTTCGTGCTGCTCAACTTTCGCTGAGAAACACGGGGTACAACACGGGCCGTGTTGACCCCCGTGTACATCACCAATATAAGTTTTGCGCGAAATTTTGAAAGGGGAGATGAAGGGAAGAGGAAAAACTAAGAATTAACAAGGAGAGTTGCTAGGAGAAACCCTAGGGGAGACCAAGGGCGCCTTCTAACGTGGATTCAAGCAAGGAATTGAAGAATCAAGCAAGAAATTTGTAGATCTTCATGAATTGTTTGACTTCCCTCTCTGTTTTCTGGTTTTCTTCTGATTTTGTAATGTTTTCACACTAAACCCTTGTGCTTAGCTTGGGTGAACTTGTTCATGGAGTTATGGAATTGAATTTTATATAATCTAGCTTGATTTACTGTTGAATTATGATTTGATTATGCTATTTTGTGCTGGAGCAAACCGATATATCCGAAATATTGGATTTGTGTTATGGATTAATTGATTCTAGGTTGAAATGACCAATTGATTAATTGGATCTTGCATGATCATTGGGAATATCAATTAGACTTAGGAATTAAGCTGATTGGATTCTTTTGCACAGGATGAAATGTCCAAGAATGGATTCTAAGCAAGTTAATGCAACCTAGATTAGTGATTACTAGAGTAATTCTGGGCACTTAATCTCTTAGTTAGTAGCTAGTAGCCTTGCAATAAGGTATAGCTTAATTTTGGTAATCCAGCAATCATAATTAACAGTAAACCAAGTTAGAGAATTATATTCATTCCATAATGAAATGTACAAGGGATCCTTAAGCTGAGTACGCTTTTATTCCATTGAATCAAACCTTATTTTGATAGCTAAGCTCTGTTTTACAATTTATTCTTGATTCACACTATCAATTGATCCGCCTAGATAATTTTACTTGAGATTTAGTTAGTACTCAACCTACAATCCCTGTGGAGAATGATAATATTTTATACTATAACTCGATTTAACCCGTGCACTTGCGGGATTGCTAAGGTCATTTGCTTTGTTGCTTAATTAATAAAACTTCTTTTCCCTTCTATTTCTTTATCTTTTCACTTACTACAGGCCATGAAGTGTTTTAGGATAATATGTCTTGCTACGAGCCATGACAAGTGTCTAAGAGTAATGTGTCTCACCTCGTAGTAAGACAAGTGACTAAGGCTATGCTAATGTTTACGAGGCATATCTCTCTCTTTATTCATTTCTCTTTAATATCCAACTACATGGTTTTCTCTTATCTAACTTTGCTGCTAAACTAATAAAACCTCTTTATTTAAATCATTTCTCTCTTTTTTAACTTGACACGAGACAAGAGACACGTTAATGACTAATATGTCTTGCTACGAGGCAAGACAAGCATCAAACATGCGTGTGATGATAGATGTGAAGCATGCAGTGCGAAAAGTTATGCTGCTTGACCAAGACGAAGGAAACGCTTTGTAAAATTAGTAATAATTTGGCTAAGCATGCAAATGAGTAATGTGCTGCTTAATCAAGCATGCAGATGCATGTGATGACAAGCCCACAAGTGTTATGTTACATTATTTTAGGGTCATAATTTAGCTAAAGAAGTTGTTAATTTATGAATTTAAAAAATTAGTAAATCATGTTAACAATCTTATCCTTTGTAAAATAATTATAATTTGAATCAAATATTCTTTAATATTAGAGGGATCTTAGAATTATATTAAAAAATAGTCAATGTTCATGGATTCCACTTTCTTCCTCGTTAGATAAAAAAATGAGGAAGAAGGTGGTAATTGTATTATTTTCTTTATTATGCTCCATGTGCATTGCCCCTCTTTATTACTTTTGATAAGCAAATATATTTGATTATGACTTTATTAAAATCCTTTCCTTGGTTCTTTGCAGAAGGATAACATATTTTGTTTTATGTTAGCAATATAGTTCACTAGAGTTGTGTGTAAGTGAACACTAGAGTTACTGAGAATTATTACATCCTTACTTTGAGCTATTTATTGTCATAAGTAACTAAAAGAAATAAAACTAACATAGTTCATTATTACAATGTTGCAATGAGCTAAATTACTAGTACATTTTGGAAAACATGACAATTAGAAAGCAGAATATAGTTAGCCTATGATAGTTTTTAATGAGTTGCTCTGATTATAGGGTTTATAAATACCATTTTTTTCACTTACACTAATACTTTTTAAATTTATGTATAAATAGCTAATATTTCTTTCTTTCTTTTTCTTTTTTTTCTTTTCTCATTCCTCGAAATAACATTTACTTGCATTGTTCAATGTTAGTGACAAGCTTTTTAGGGAGATAAGTCACCTTAACTTTGAAGTTATTGCCTAGGTCAATTCAATTTATCATGTTTTGTATTATTATTACAAATCATACTACAATCATATTTTCTTAAACTATAAATCATCTTTATGTGTAAAAAGTTATCTTTTCAATTTTTTTAAAAAAATTTAGTTTCATTTTCCTTTAATAGTTTTCAAAAGATTTCTAAAAATAAAGAGTTTATGTCTTATGTGATAAATGCACAATTGCACTTAAATTCTATGTGTTTTATCATTTATTTACTTAGTATCTTGTGCAAATTGATTGAAAAAGGATACTTAGATGCTCGATATTTTGTTTTCAGGCTTTGAAAGGACACATTTGAGCATTAGAAAAGGATCCGGAAGCAAAACCATGCAAATAGTGGAGAATCGAAACAAATTTGCTCACTTGACAAAGAACACGGGGGTATGGGAACCCCATGTATCCTTCTGAACTGCTTCGAGGCTTCACTGAGCTGCTCAGAGAAGAACACGGGGACAAACACGGGACGTGTCATACCCCGTGTATCATACTGCCGTTCACTTCTGAGGTAAACACGGGGAGTGTCACACCCCGTGTAACATGCTAACCAGCCTTCGTTGAAGAACACGGGGTACAACATGGGTCGGCCATAACCCATATACATTACTGCTTGACACTTCGGAAAGAACATGGGACGTGTCGCACACCGTGTATCATGCTACTCACTTTCGCTAAGAAACACGAGGTAGAATATGGGCCGTGTCATACCCCGTGTACATCACCCATATAAGTTTTGTGCGAAATTTTGAAAGGAGGAGGAGGAGAAACCAAAAATTAAAAGAAGAGGCTGCTGGGAGAAACCCTAAGAGAGACCCAAACTCACCAAGGGCAACTTCTAACATGGATCAAGCAAAGGATTGAAGATTCAAGCAAAAAATTGAAGATTCAAGCAAGGAATTTGTAGAGCTTCATGAATTGTTTGAATTCCCTCTCTGTTTTCTAGTTTTCTTCTAATTTTGTAATGTTTTCACACTAAACCCTTGTGCTCAGCTTGGGTGAACTTGTTCATGGATTTATGGAATTGATTCTTATATAATCTAGCTTGATTTACTGTTAATTTATGATTTGATTATGCTGTTTTGTATTTCTACAATTCAATACTTCCGGAATATTGGATTTATGTGATAGATTAGTTAATTCTAGGTTGGAATGACTAATTAATTAATCGGACCTTGCATGATCATTGAGAATATCAATTAGACTTAGGAATTAAGCTAATTGGATTCTTTTGCACAGGATGAAATGTCTAAGAATGGATTCTAAAGTAATGTTAATGCAACCTAGATGAGTGATTACTAGAGAAATTCTGGGCACTTAATCTTTTGGTTAGTAGCTAGTAGCCTTGTAATGAGGTATAACTTACTTTTGGTAATCCAGCAATCTAAATTAACAGTAAACCAAGTTAGACGATTATCTTCATCCCATAATGAGATGTACAAGGGAACCTTAAGCTGAGTACGCTTTCATTTCATTGAATTAAACCTTTTTGATAACTAAGCTTTGTTTTACCCTTTTACCCTTAATTCCCAATATCAATTGATACGCCTAGATAATTTGCCTCGAAATTCAGTTAGTATTCAACATTCAATCCCTGTGGAGATGATATCTTTTATACTATAACTCGACTTAACCCGTGCACTTGCGGGACCACGGTCATTATGGTAATGTTTTTTATTAAGTAGGCTTGCTCTTTTTTAAAGGATTCATTTGATCTCTAGATTGTGAATCACAAGATGTAAGAACACAATTCTAATAGGTAAGAATGATTTAACTTTCATCTTTAAACATTAGCTTTTTATTTCAATTTATATATTGACATTCTTTAAATCCTACAAGCATGGATTTCCTCTAGTCAATAAAGGTCTATATATTTAGAAAGCACCTTATTATGTAGGGATTTTGAAAATAGAATATGTTTTTAGGTTGTTAACATTGCTACATGAATATTTATTTAAACTAAACCTATTTTTATTGATTTTCTCAATAACTTGAAAGATAAGGATAAAAAGTGGATGGATATATCAAAATATAGCAAAGAGTACATGGATGGTGTTTCTTTTTTCCTAGATTTTGCTTTCAATGCTAAAGGAAAAGCTCAAGGTGAAGAAATTTTATGCCCTTATTGCTAAGTGTGGCAATGGTAGATAGGAAAAAAAGGATATCATTAAAACTCATATAATATGTTACAAGTTTATTAAAGGTTACAAACAGTGGGTAAATCATAAAGAAGGGGTAACTACAATGGATGTTGATGGTGATATAGATGGTTATACTGATGATAATAATGATGAAGAATCATATGATGACATTGATGGGTTACTAAATGATACGTTTAGAGAGTTTGCTCAAGCAGAGGGAGTTTATGAAGGACCTAATGAAAATGCAAAGAAGTTTTTTAACTTAGTTGAAGAGGCAAAGCAAGAGTTGTACCTAAGCTGTAAAAACTTCTCCACATTATCATTTACCATCCGACTATACTTGTTAAAGTGTTTACATGGATGGAGCAATGCTTCATTCACTGCCTTATTAGACTTATTGAAAGAGGCTATGCCTTATTTAAATATCCTTTCATCTTTCATCAAAACAAAGATGATGATAAGGGACTTGGGTCTTGATTATAAAAGAATTGATGCATGTCCTAATGATTGCATGCTATATTGGAAAAAGTATGCAAATGAAATCTCTTGCCATAAATATGGAGCTTCATGATGGAATGAAGATCCCTAATTAGATTGTGAACTTGAACATTGCAAGAAAAGTCATAAAGTTGCTAAAAAAAACTTTGAGGCACTTTCCTTTAATTCTAAGACTTCAAAGGCTGTTTATGTGTTCAAAAACAATTGATACATTAAGATGGCATGAAGAGGCACGTGTGAAGGATGGAAAGTTAAGATATTCGGTTAATGCTCAATCATGGAAGGATTTTGACATCAAACATCCTGATTTTGCAATGGATCCTTATAATAATAAGCTTGGTTTAGCCAGTGATAGGTTCAATCCATTTTGCACTATGAATATAACTTATAGTACATAGCCTATACTTTTAATGACATATAATTTACCACCTTGGATGTGCATGAAGCTAGAATATTGTATATTATCTTTGCTAATTCTTGGGCCACGATCTCCTGGAAATAAGATTGATGTGTATCTCCAACCCTTAATGGAGGAATTGAAGGAGTTATGGGATTCAGGGGTAAAAACATATGATGCTTCAAGCAATCAGACCTTCAAAATGTGAGCAGCTCTTTTGTGGATTATTATTGACTTCCCAACATATGTTATGTTGTCTGGGTGGAGTACCAAAGGAAAATTGGCATGCCTATTTTACGATTATAGGACCTCTTCTACATACTTGAAACATAGTCAGAAGATGTGTTATATGTGTCATCATGCTTTTTTGTCTATAAATTATCCATGGAGATTTGATATGAGATCATTTAATGGATTTACTGAGTTCAAGTCCTTACCACCCTTACTTAAGGGAAGTCAAATTTTTGAGGAATTACTAAACTTTCAAAATGTGTTTAGGAAGAAGCAAAAGAAGATAAAAAATGGCCCATGGAGAAAAGGTCAATATTTTTCAATTGGCTAATTGGCAGCATAACACATTAAGTCATAACCTTGATATGATACACATAGATAAAAAATATATATGACAATATAATTGGGACCCTTTTAGACAGTCCAAGAAAGACAGGATCATGTGGATGCTCGTTTTGATCTTAAAGATTTAAGGATAAGAAAGAATCTTCAACTAAGAGAGACAAAAGATGGTTGAAAAAGTAAATTTTGCAAAAGCATGTTTTTCCATGACAACAAAAGAGAAAACTATCTTTTGTGAGACATTAAAGATAGCCAAATTACTTAATGTAATGCATCAAATATTTCTTGTTGCGTGCAAGTTAATAAAAAAAAAATAACTAGCTATAGGACTCATGATGCCCACTTTATGCTACATTACTTGCTATAAATACCTATTCAAAAGCTTCATGCCTAAGCATGTTGCTACTCCTTTGATTCATTTTAGTTCATTCTTTCGTTCTATATGTCAAAAGGTTATTAAAATTGAAGATCTTGATCTCATGGAAGTAGAAATTGTAGAAATTCTTTGCCAACTAGAAAGAATTTTTCCTCCTAACTTTTTTGATATAATGGTTCATTTTCCTATTCATTTAGCAAATGAAGTGAGATTTGGTGGCCCATTCCAAATTTGATGGATGTACCCACCAGAAAGATATATGTGTAGATTGAAGTTATATGTTCGCAACAAGATTCATCTAAAGGTTCTATTACAGAGGCATATTTAGTTAAGGAATGTTTGACATTTTGTTTAAGATATTTGCATGATGGTGTGCAAACTAGGTTAAATAGAATGTCACGCAACAATGATGAATATCCTTCAAGTGAAGTTGAAAATTCTAACATTTTTTGAAGTAGAGGTTCAACCTATAGGAGGAAAGAAGAAGGGCAACACATTTTCTCTTGATGAGAAGTTTAAGACACAAGCTCATAAATACATCTTAATTAATTATGATGAAGTTAACGAGTATATTATGTACTATAACTTGCATTTTATTTTTATACTAAAAGTATGTTGCATAGTTATACTTAAAGTGTCATTTAGTTTTAATGTAGAGAGCATAAGCATGAACCAATGGTTGATTCAGAGGTAGAAAGTGGAGTAAAGCAAAAATCAAGGGCAAGACTTTGTTTATTTGGTTTCAAACTCATGCCATGAGACCAAAATGTGCCAAATTGGATTAAAGAATTATCTAGAAGACTAAATATTATTGCAAAAAGGTTCTTTGGATATCTCATCAATGGATATAGATTCCATACTAAGCATTGTGATGCAATACGCAAAACTTAAAATAGCAGTGTGACTTTGATAACATTAACTCAAAGCTTTGCAAGCTCAAAGGATGAACACCCAACATAAAAAATGTGGCATACTATGGTAAAATTAGAATCAATTGTATTATTGAGTTAGATTATTATACTCATTTCAAAGTTGTATTATTTAAGTGTGATTGGTTTGAAGTTAGAGTAAACAATTATGGGTTGACTTATGTCCATTTCAACAAGAAGTGTTATCGTGATGAGCCATTTGTGCTAACATCTCAAGTGCATCAATGCTTCTATGTTCAAGATCCACTTGATGAAAATAAACGATTTGTAGTGAAGACAATTCCCAGAGACTTATTTATTGTGAATGACAGTCAAGATGTTAATTTTCAAGAAACTTATGAATGAGCCATCTGATAACTTAATGAACTTTGTTATATCTCACGATGAGATTGAAATTGAATTGATGAGGAAAGATCTACCTATAACTATTGTTAATATGGCTCTAACTATATTCACACTAAAGAAGATGAAGTAGATATTGAAGATGAAATTGACAATACAATATAAGATAACACATGGGAATATCTTTGTTTTTTTTTAATTTTTTATGATTTTATTTGATTCACTATTAATAAAGAAATGCATATTGATTTGAACTTTTTTGTCATATTTATGCAAGTAGTTTTACTATACTTCTTCATGTCATATATTAATTGCTACTACATAGTGCTTCAATTCAACTTCTCTTAGTAATAATTGAAGAATTATTCAATCTATTACTATTTTATTTGTTCATTGTAAGGCATTATTTTTTATTTTAATTGTGAATAAGTTTATTTTTTTATTCAGGTCAAAACCTTCACTTTTGGAACAAAATATAGATAAGAAAATAAATGTTGATAAAAGACAAGATGAGGTTGTTGATATCCAAGCTAGGTCAGGTGTTAAGTTACTTCAAAAATTTAGAGGGGTTAAGCTTGAAAAAAAGGAAGGATCAAACACTTGAAAAAAAGAAAATTCAAAAACAAGGTTCAAAGCAACTAATGTTTAAGCCCACAAGGATCCAATCAATCAACTACAAGTATGCCTCAATCCCAAGGATCTAAGCAAGCATTGCCCACTAATTTAAGTCAACCACAAGGATCAGAGCAACTAATAATTAGTGTTTTACAATCCCAAGGATCCAAGAAATTGATAACTATTAATGGGGTTCAATTAAAAGGATCCAACCAGCTTATGAAACCTATGGTCCAAATACCTATTCAAAATCAGGATCTAAAAAGAAATTCAAAGATAAATGAGCAAATTCAATAAAAAATTCCAAAAAAAAAAGTGAAGAGGACTCTAATCTACCGTCCATCATTAGTTGATAATTTTCTTGAAAAACCTGGGGGATAAGAAGAAGGAGAACATCAATCAACTAATCTCATGTGTTATTCTAAGCCCACTAATGTAACTAACACTAGGGAAAATACTAACGAATGTATTGAAGTTGGGGAATCAAATTGGGATGTTGAAAAAGTTGATTGTATTCTTTTATGTACTTATTAATTTCATACTTTATGCTTATACTATATATTGCATTTCAAATGTATGGCTTTGTATTTATTATTTCATTAAACTAGGGACATTGGAGGAAAGAAGAACACGTGGAAAAACATTGTGCAAAAATATTCATGCAAGATCTTTGGATGAATGAGTGGAAGTAACATTTGACAAAGGCCAAGCAATTGGGCCCTGTGAAAAAGTAGTTACTGATTTAACTTTTTTCTTAGGCACAATTGCTAGAAATTCATCATTCTACCTATTGACATACACTAATTGGAAGGCATGCTAGAGGATAACAAGAAGAACATATGGGAACTATGTTAATGTAGGCGCTATTTTTTCACTTAATGAAATTTAGAAACTTAAACTTTTAATAATACTAATATTTTTTTCTTTGTAGAAAAATTTTTTCATTCCAGATGAAAGGAAAAAATGGGTGCTTTATACTATACAAGATGCTTGGAGGAGGCATAAATGCAAGACAGAAAAAAAATTATTTGATAAATATAATACTATTAGTGAGATGTTAAAGCATCATCCTATAGAAATTCATAATTGCATTGTAAAAAGTTAATTAAGTATTGGAGTCATGCTTCAATCCAGATGAGTTAATTAATTATTGAATATTATGAATTTATTATTAAAAATTAGTTGTAACTATTTCCTTTTGTGTTGTAGAAAATTAGTTAAACAAATGCTTGAAATAGAGCTTAACAAAAGTGGAAGCCTTGAATAGGACCTATAAGTTTTGTTAGAGTACGTCAAAGATTAGTAAGTTGTAGACTAGTTTTAAAAATAATATTATTGTTATATAGATTAGTAATTTCTTGCATCATGTGATGTAATGTGAAAAAAATGAAAACAATGACGAGCCCACACAAATTAACTTATTCATTGAAATGCGCCAAGGTAATAAAGGAAAGCAAATTGACTCAAAAATTCAAGATGCAATTGTTAGTGACTTTTTCCTATTAAATTCTTTATTACGTGTTTATTTTGGTTCTTTATCCACGTTTAATTCCTTTATTTTATAACATGCATAACTTCAAATTTTAACACATAATTCTAAGAAAACTAGTGAAGATACTTTTCAAGCAATGTTTGGCAAGGAAAAGTCAGGGAAAGTACGATGTTATGGGAGAATTGTAACTCCTACTGCTTTGAAGAAAGACAAAGAAATAATCAATCTTAAGCAAAAGCATGATGAAGTTAACTCTTTGAAAGGTGAAGTTCAAGAAATAAAGGCAAGTTTTGATGGTTTAATTGTTATTATCAATGCATTGTTACAAAAAAACAATGTTGAAATGACTATTGAGGCAATGCTAGCTCAATTGAAGCCATCTCCAAGTGATGCAAATAGTGGAAGAAATTCTACTGCACAAGTTCATCCACCTTCTTCACAATCAACCGATGTTCCAAATAAAGAAAAGGTATTGAATATATGAACCATTTTGTTATAACTAGCAATGATTTTAGTAAATTTAAGTTGTCACTACATTTTTAATTAGTTTTTGTTGAAATTAGTAATGATTATAGTATAGGAGTGGAACTGTGGTTGTTAAAATTAGTTTAGGCTCATTCGTCAAACTATGTCTCCTCTATTTAGGGCATAGTAGGTAGGATTGTCTTCTATGTTTGATTAGATTTATGTGTTGTTTGTTTATGTTATGCTGCCAAAGTAAATGTAATTATGTTTAGTTGTTAAGTAGTGAAATTTATCTTGTTGTTTGCATCTTATACTTTCTATATTAGTGTATCAAGTTGAATTCCATGTTTAAGTCATCTTTGTTTGCTAAAGCTCAAAATGCCTTAGTTGATCATTCACTTTAATTTTGTATTGTTTATTGTAGATAGGGAATTTCATGAGAAGTTATATTTGTATTACTCATTAAGGTTATTTCTGTGTTATTCAATAAGTAAGTCATAAAGTTAAATGATTTGTTTGTAAACACTTTTTCCTTGTCTAGATGAGCTATCATAAATAGTCTTGCATGGTATTGGATGATAAATTAGTTTGTCATACCCAATCCCTTGCAATGATTTTTAACGTTACTTAGTTTGAAGATTTTTGGTAGTAAAATAAAAATTGTTGCAAAGGAAGGATATTAGTAATCAAACAAGTCACGATTTATATGTTAGCTAATTATTTTAGAAACAAATTCTTGTTTTTCTTATAAGGAGAGATTGGGCTAAGAATTAGTTCTTAATTTTTGTAAATTATTTTCACTTTGTAACTTATAAATGCATCTATATGATTTCTTTGAGGGTACGTTGATAAGAAGTGCATACAAAATAATTAATCTTTTAATCTATTATTTGTTAAACAATATTTGAATAGAGTTACTTTGTTGTTATAGGACTTGTGATCATAATTTACTATCTTATATTTTATAATTCTAATATACATCAATAATAACTTTTTCTGATTGTAATTTTTTAATATCATATAGGAAATTCATACTGGTGAAGATGATGATGATTTGCTAAATATGGATGACGAAAATGATGTACAGCTTGAACAATATTGAAATATCTTTTATGAATATGGCATTATGTTGACATTTTATTAGGGCACATTTTTATGTCATTCAAGATTATGTTTGAATATTATTTATTCTTAGATGCTTTTTAGTGATATTAGTGGAAAACATGCGCACATTTAGTTAATTTTTAATGAAAATGATGTTCTATTTTCATATAATTATATTTGCTTTTTAATGTGCACACCAGATTAGTTGTTTATATATTCTTAAAAACTAAACATAAGAAGAAATGCAATAATAAAAAAACACATTAATTGTAATCCAAAAAAATGTTGATAGGCAATGATTTTTCAAATTGTTTATTTCATAACATTTTTTGTATAAAAAAATAGCGGTTAGTAATCATCATCATTAAAATTTGTAGCAACAGTAAAAAATTGTTGCATATTCTTTATGGTCACTAGTCTCCTAGGAAACAATCAAGAACCGTTGCTTATTCTAATATATGTAACAGTTAAAACCCGTTACTAATTTTCTCTTAAGCAACAGTTTCTAACAATTGCTTATACTTGTATAGGCTACAGTAAAAAAATGTTACTTATTCATATATAGGCAACAGTCAATAATCGTTACTTATTTTCCTTTTAGGTTACAATAAAAACTGTTGCTTATTTTTTTTTAGGCTACAATAAAAAATCATTGCTTATTCCTATATAGGTAACGATCAATAACCGTTACTTATTTTTCTTTTTAGTAACAGTAAAAAATTGTTGCTTATACTAATATAGGAAACAATCATAAACAATTACTCATATTGATATAGGCAACAATAAAAAACTTTTGCTTATTATGTATGCTTTAGGCAATGGTAAAAAATCGTTGCTTATTATGTATGTTTTAGGCAACAAAAAAAAATGTTGCTTATTTAATTATAGATAATGATTTTTAAATGTTGCCTATACTACTTCATAAGCCTTGCTTATTCTTTACGCAGTGGCTATAAACCATTACTTAAAGTAAAATAGGCAATGACTAAGCATCATTGCCAAATATTCAAAAAATCATTGCTTGAAGAATAGGTAATGTGAGCTATGACAACGCCAAAGAACCGTTGCCTATAGTATAGGCAATAGTTTTTAGCCGTTGCCTAAGGCCAAAAATGTTGTAGTGTTCAAATTTTGAAGGACTAAAGAATTGATAAGCTACACTTTGACAATTCATATTCATACTAGAAATTAGAATTAAATAAGTTTTTAGCTTTTTGTTCCCTATGAGATTTCTATTCTCATTAAGCTCATCTTGAGACACCTTCGTTATCTTTTAATAATATGCCACCCCAAGAAAACTCCCCACCTAATAATGTCTTCCTCTTGAATCGACTGATGTAGCAAACCTTGGACCCATCTCTAAAGGTGAATGGATGATTGAGCAAAAAGTTTGTGAGAATGAATGGCTTAAATGAGAAATATTAGGATTAATAGTAATTAGAGTAAAGTTTTAATGAGTTCATCACTTACACCATTTAGGTATGGATGTTTAATCTTTACCATTTTTAATCCCTAACAAAAACTTTATATATTCGTGCATGCATGCGTGCGTGCGTGTGTGTGGTAAAATGCTTTATCTCTGAGAAAACCTTTATAGTTTACTTTACAATATTTTATTTCTACTTGTTATTGATTCTGCAACATTTTATAGTTAAAAAAATTGATTGTTTAATCACTAATAAAACATAAAAGTTTTATTACGTGGAATTGAATTAAATATTAAAAAAGAATATGTTCACTGATTCACCCATTCTTTTTATCACAATAAAATAATTAAAAAGGAGTAATAATTAGACATTCATCAAATATATCTTTTTGGTGACACAAAAAATGGGAAAATCACTTCAAGAATTAAATCATTAATGGATTTCTTTTCTTTTGTTAAAAGTCATTTATAAGATTCAAAATTTTGTCAATTAATAAAAAAAGTAAAAATAAAAAATACTAGTGCTACTTTTCAAATTTTTTTTTAAAACACATTAACCTCTTCTCTTAATGGTATACATTGAAGCATAACTCAACTGTAATACTCCCAGTTTAAACATAAAATTATATGAGTTTTAGGATTTGTAGGTAATATTAATTTAAATTTATTTATTTAATTATTTATTTTTAAATTAAAATATTTTAAAATATTAAAATAATATGTGATAATATTTGAAAATAATTTGTTTGGATTTGATAAATTATTTTTAAGGAGTGTGGAAATTTGAAATAATTAAATTATTATTTTAAAAATTGATGTAATCTTTATGAATTGAGCTTTTAAAATAAATAAGTAGTTAAATGAATGTTATTTTTATTATTCTTATTTTCGGACAGCAGCTGCCCTTTCCCTTTTTCTTTAATTCCATCGCATCTTTCATCTGGTACAATACAGCAGCGCCCTTTTTCTTGGAAGGAAAAATTCTGCAACTTTTTCTCTTTCTTTTTTTTTTCTTAATAAATTTTCAGATGTCCTTAAAGTTTAATATTTAAAGTTGTATGGTAAAATATAAATTATTTAATAAAATTATTAAATTAATATTAAAATTTTTATAATCTTATCTAATTATTTGTACACGTTACCTGAATATGAAATTTCTACTGCCACCTTAGCAAGCAGCTCTCTTTCCTTTTAAATTTTCGGAGAGCTCACCTGGGACTCCGTGCATTTCATTTTGTCTTGGCTGCTGTCCCCCTCTCACCGAGTTCAGCTTTTGTATTTTTTTAAAATCCTTCATTTCAGTAGCGGATATAGTTAGCAGCGGTGCCTTCTCTCTTCCTCTGCTGTCTTCTTTTCTCTCTCTTCAGGTTTCTTTTCCTTTTTGTGGGTACAGCACAGAACCGATTTCAGCATCTTTCTAGTCCTCTCCCGAAGCTGCTGTCTCCTCTCGCTTCCACCGCCTTAGTCTCTCTCTCGTTTCCCTTTCTTCTTCCCTTCTCTCACGAGCCCACATTCCTGCCTCCTCTTTCGGCCACAACAGCGCCGTCGAGCAGCGCTCCCCCCACTGAGCTAATTGTTGTCACTAGCAGAAGGTGTAAGTCGTGGTTTCACAGCTCGGTCGCTCCAAGGCGCCCCGCGCCCAGTTCGGCTAGCCACTTTAGGCTTGTTTCTCCAGTCACCGTGAACCACCGCTGAATGTTGATGGGTGGTTCCTCTTCTCTCTTCTCTGTGGTCAGCTCGTGGGTGTGATTCACGGCCAATTCTAGGCAGCAACAGGGGAGTAGCATCATAGCGGTAGCTCCTTGTGTTTTCCAGCCAGCCATCCTAAAGTATCATGAATAGTCTTCACTTTGAAGTTTAATCTGAGAATATTTTGAATATACAGAATAAATAAGAGAAAATTAAAAATAAAATAAAATATATATAAATAGGAAAATTTCTAATTATATGAAAATTGAGGTTGTTTGATAAGTGTGACAATTTGATATATTTGTGATAACTTATGTATGAGTGGTCAATGACAGTTTTTATTCACGCGCGCGCGCGCGCGTGTGGGGGGGTTTAGTACACCGGTTAGTGTGAGTTCAAAATGCTCAATATAAAAGAGATAGTGGGATTGTATGAATTGTGAGTTAAAAGGTTGAACTCTTATATTTTACATGATTTCAAAGTGATTCAAGGAAATATCTTCTTGTGGAATTTTAGGATATATGATGATATAAGAAAAGAATATAATTTTATATGGTAAAATATTAGAATAATGTGAATATAATACTTTTATGGCACAAAATTTAAACATTTTGATTGTTTCATAATTGGATAAAAAATTCTCATTTTATAATATTTGGATAACATTGATAAAATGACGAGTTGAGGTTCTAGAATACAATACCTAGAGTATATTCATATCATGAAAGTTAAAGTGTTAGTATTTAAAGTTAAATAAACCTTTAAAATATAGTTATTGATTATATAAATTTATGCTAGGAAATACAAGAAAATGGCCTTGAATGGTTCATGGAATTATTTGTGCCTAGAATTAGTAGTGTATTTAATAAATCATTATTTAGTGACACCTCTTTGTTATTATGGTGCAGTATCTAATTACAAGTTAATGAACTAGGAAAGTTAAATGGTATGAAATAAGTTTCAGAATATCCAATTCTAATATTTTGTCCATATGGTTTGATTTAAGAATCTTCATGTTATGATATATTCCAAGAGTTAAAATACTAAGATAGGATCCTAGGATAGTAAGTTGAGAAAAAAAGAAATAAATCTGAGTATTTATAGATTATTCTTGTGAATTATAATATTAGGAGAATGGGAAAAGATGATTATGAATATTTCAAAATCTTCAAAACTGTAGATGATCTCAAGTTAAGACTTGAGTTTGTCATGTTTATGGAGCATCAAGACCGCCTCATTTGAAAGATTTGATAGTTGAAAATGAAAATTATGAATTTATGTGGTGTTAATTTATTGTATATGTGTAAAATTGAACCTATGTTGTATTGTGTGTATGTGTGATTATTATCGTATTTGAAAAATAGCATAGGCTTGAATTATGGAGTGTGTGACCTTCGAGAAGTGTTCAAATTAAAACTTTGTTAAGCCTTATAGAAATCAATAACAGGATCCACACCAATCACAATCAAAAGTGGGTCGTGATATCAACATAAAAATAAAATAAATATTTTTTTATGTATCATGTTTCCTAAATGTAATGGTTAAATTAAATCTTAATAAGTTGGGCATAATATTCATGATTCTTGTGTTTCATATGATTGAAAATTTCATAATTTGATGAAGAGTTTTAATCTTAAAAAGGTTGTGTTCATTATTTTTCCATGGAAATTAAGGCATGATAATGTTTACAAAGAAATTACTATTGATAATAACATTAGCATTTGATATATTGATGTGAATTAAGATTGGCTATGCCACACTTAAATGATTTTGGTCCATCAATCTTTTAATAGTAAATTTTGACCAATGATTAAAGAAACTACCAAAAACAACACTTTAGTGACCTTTGTGTTATCAAAAATTTTATTAATGGACTCTTCAATGGTGGAAATTGTTAATTTTTTAAAATATTTTTATATCAATTAACATTGTTTCAAATTTAATAAACTAAGATTAATTAGAATTTTTTTAAAGTTTTATCATAAAAATTGTTAATTTATTTTAATTAATATATCTTATAAAATAATTCAAAATTCATTTTTTTTACTCTTGGAAACAAATATAAGAATTAATATAGTTATGTTCATCACTATAATTTGCTTCTTAAATTTTTATTCTACAATAGATTCTATTTATAATGTTATTATATTTAAATATAAAGGTATACTTAATTGTATTATATAGTTATTAAAAAATGTTATGTTACATACTTAAATTTTTTAATTAATTTGTTTTAAGAATAGAAAAAATTTGAAATTTTTAATGAGTTTGATTTTGTTCCTTAATCATCTCTTCATAAAAATTAAAAAAAAAATCCTTTCTACATAAGTGCAAATATCTTTATATTATATATTACCTTACCTCTTTTTATAACAAGTGTTATTTCTATATTTATCATGTGTTAATTTATATTCTTTAATGAATATTGTATTGTAGTAGTCAACTTGTGCAATCAATAGAAAGGATTAAATTAAATTAAATCTCTTATTTATATATTGCAATTTATATTAAACTAAAAAAAATCCTAATTTCTTTTTCTCATTTATTACATTTTCATAATCTTTTTTATTTCTTTTCTTGATTTACTAGGTTTTCATTTTTTTTTTTGCATTTTTTCTCTCTAATTCTTTTTTGTATTTTTATAATCATTTTCATTTTTTTTTTTGCATTTTCTTATACTAAATATCTTATTTATATATAGGAATTTATCTTAAATTAAGAAAAAATTCCATATTTTTTTCTTATTTATTATATTTTTATAATTTTATAATCTCTCTAATATTTTCCCAATTTGGTAAATTTATTTCATTTTCATATATGGTTTTTCTTTCTAGAATAATCTATCTAATTTCTTTACTTCATACAACACTAGTTGATTTTCATGAGTACCAATTGACCACTAGCAATTAATTCAATTATTCTAACAAAAAGTACAACTTTATTTCTAATTAATTTCTTTTTCCATTTTTATGTCTCCATTTACATTATTGAAAAATATTCAAACATCTATATATGCTGTCATTAATTTTCTTTTCAAGTGAGTATTGATATTTTTTTGCCTTATCTTTTTTTTTTTATCAGTCAATCTTCTTTTACCTCACATTTCTCTCTATTATCTCTTTTCAATCCGAAATCTTAAAACTTATGATCAATCCTAACTGCAATCATGTAAGCCATTTAATTTGAGTGACATTATTTTACTATTAATGATACCTACCCATTGAATTATTATGGTACCATCTCAACAAGCAGTGGTTAGTTTCATTGATGATTTATTCCAATATATTATTTCATTATGATTGTTAATTAGTGAGTATTGATCTTTTTAGAAATAATTCTCTATTTCTTTGATTTTCTCATATTAATATCATTTTTTTCTTTATAGTTTATATCAATTTTTTTATGTAAAGTAAATTGATTATATGCGACATGCTTCATTATGTAAAGTAAATTATTTTTTTCTATAATTTTAGATGTGGCATGAGAATAATGTACATTCATCATTCCATTACAAGTTAATAAGATGAAAGAATTTTATATATTTTGCATTAAGAAGGTATGTAATGCATTTTTTTGTCAAAGATTGAAGTATATATACATTTGAATTTGTGTTAAAGGCTCATATACATTGATTTTTTCATTATAGCTTGAATTTCAATATTTGGCTATATTTAGCATATATATAAATATATATTTGCATTACAGCAACTAACTTTCAAAGAGAATAATGTATTTGATCATATAAATATTCTTCATTTGAAAAATATTTGGAAAGATTATTTAACAAATTATATAATTTTTATTTTTTTTGTTATCTATCATGGTTTACATTTATATAAAATTAAGGATGAATATATATACATTCCATTTCATATAAATAAATGTTACTTCTTTTTTAATGTATAATTTTATGTTATTTTTTAAATTTTATTTTATTTTAATATTTAAATGTGTATGCATCCTTCTAATTGTGGTTATGATCACTATTAATTAATGTTACAATAATATAGCAATTTTATCTATTGGCAATGAATTATATAGTACATACTCTTACTTAATTTGAATATAATTATATTAATTTTATAGTTATTTAATTGATATTTTCTTTACTTCAAAATATAATTTAAAAATAATATTTTATAATTATATTTTTAAAATTTGATAATAAAAGTCTAAAATTACCAAACACATTTTACAATATTTATTTTTAAAATTTAAATTACAAGATCTCATACATATAATTTCTTATAAAATTCATTTATATTTTTACTAAAATTAATGCTATTTAATCTAGGTAAATCATTTTTTATATTTATGCAGAAATCATAATATTTTAAATTGTGTATAATATATTTCATTATAAATTTAAATTAAATTTTTAGAGTGATATAGTAATCCCTCAATTTAATTATAATTTAACTTTAATTTTGATCGTAATTATAATTATAATAAGAAGTTGTTTGGTTTACATATAAAAGAAGCTTTTGTAGGAACTTGAACTCTTTAGAAAATAAATTTTCCTATAAATTTTCTAAGAAATACTTAAAGTTATTTGATTGATATTAAAATAATGCGCACTTCTTGAGAACTATCTTTCTACCCTTTGTTTAACCTTAATCTTCTTATGATGTATTATCAAGATGACTAAAATATCATTTAAAATTTTAATGCAAAAAATAAGAAATATCAATAGATTTTACTTGTCTCTAATTATCTTTTTTAAACTTTGCTTCTAATCTCTCTCTTCATCATAATTTTCAAATTGGTAATTTCTTATTTCTAATTTACAATAAAAATAAAATATGTAAATATAAAAAAAATTAAGTTATCTTTTATATATCTTAAATTATTTGAATATAATTTAAATGAGCAAAAATATCATTTAAATAACTATACAATAAATAATTAATTCTTTCAATTTTATATAAAATAGATAATAAATGCATAATTTTTATTTTTATGATTGAATATTAAAATAATGAACAATAACTATAAAATAATATAATACATATAATAAATATAATTATATTTAAATAAATTATTTATATATTATAATTAATAAATTATATCTATTATAGTTTTCAAACTATGATTATAAAAGATTAAAATAGTCATTAGCTAAATTAAATAGAGATTATTTTGTATTTATATATAAAAAATGTGAGAAATTCTTCTTACTAAGGTGTAATGAATAAGTAATTTCTCATAATTTATGGAAAGTAAAAATATTTTGACAATTAATGGCTAACCAAATGACTCAAGGATTTCTTACTTCTTAGAAGGTTACACTTCTCATGGTACTTCTCCAAATTAAACAACCTCTAATTATAAATAAACTATCAAATTCACTGTTTATTATATATAAATTATCAAACACATTGCTAGAAAGAAAAATTATAATATTTAATATATATAACTCAAATTATAGGATAAGATAGTTTATAAATTCCAATTTATTTCAATTGTTATTGTAGTACTTACTCGTATGATAGTTAAATAAATGTATATAAAATTATCAAACATTCAATTTTTCAAAATTTATGAAATTATATTACAATCTTTGTTTATAAATTATATTAATAATTCATGTGTCTATATTTTTTATTGAATCAATATATATTTTTACTGTTATTAACATTATCCGATATTGTTAGATTGCCTTTTTTTAATTTGTAAAAAAAAAGATATTTAAATCATGTATAGTCTAACTCACTTTAAATTTAGAATAGGTATTAAGATTAAATCACTTTTCAAAGTAAACTGACAATCTATTTATTTGAGTTAATTAGGCAATAGCTTTTCCTTTTCATATTTTACATTTTCAATTTGGAGTATTTTCATTTAATTCTAAATAATATGCCTAACTTCATTTTATTTGAAAGATTCAAGTTGTAGAAAAGAATGAAAAAATGTTAGGAAGCATCGATGGTGACATTGCTAGAAACATTGCAAGTGAAAAAATGGTTCAAATTGTCATGAAATGTCACATACTTTGTAATCGTAAAAAGACCTCAAATAGGCTACTAACTTACATAAGCCTATGTTGGCATATTCATAACATGTACGTAATAATCTCAAAATTACTATGAAACTTTATGCAATAATTAATTAACAAAGGAATAAGTTTTGTAGAATTATAATATGAATACATATATTTTTACTTAGGTTATCCAATAATAAATCATAGCATGATTTATTCAATAATAAGAAAACACACATATGGGTAGAAAATAAATTTTAAAATCATGTTTGTAACCTAAATTTTCCAATACATCCATCATCTAGAATCTTAATAGTCATTACTTTGACAAAAAAAGAAACAGCAATTTCTCCATGCACCTAATCTCCTCAAATTAAAAAAAAAAAGTTGAAATCCTAACATATTAATTTGTAATGCTTGACTTTTTAACTAAAAAATTTTATAATAAATATTGCAAAGAAATTATTTTAATGAAAATCCAATTGCAAATTAATCAATTTGTCTTTTGAAAAGTTAATTTTTTGTTTCTATAATTGATTTAGAAATACATGAAAAAAATTTGGCATTTAGCATTTTCTAAAAAATTAGAACTGTTACCTATTTTTACTATTAGCAATCAATTAATTTGATTTATGATATAAAAATATTTAAAAACATCTTAAAACAAGTGTGAAATTTTTGAAACTTTCAAATTGTGATTTTGTGAATTAAAGACACATTAAGAGGATAATTATACTATGGCATAAAACCTTATTTTACAAACTTTCATCTCATTGTTGTCTTTACATATATATATATATATTATGTCTTATGTCCTTAAGACCTATTTTTTAAAAATTATTTTTATTTATTGAATGCATATCACTATAACATTACACAAAACCCTATTCAACCATCACTCAATGCATGCCCTATTTTCTACCTTTTTCAAATTAGCTTTAGATTTTTTTTCATTTATTTCCTTCTTTCTCACTTGATAAAAATAAAACTTGCTTTTTTGTTATCCTACTCTCTTTCTCTAACACACCAAAGCATAGGCACCCAATGAACCCACTGTAATATCCCGAATTTTCAATTCTATTATTTGAATGTTTAATTTCTGAGGCTGTAGAAACGAGGAGCATGATTGAATTAGCCTGGTGGATGAATCTCAAGTTGAAAGGAGTTAAGCGCAAGGTAAACGAAATTTTGAAGGAAAACGGATAGTAGGGAAAGAATTAATTTTCCTAAATAGTATGAATGATCAGAGGAGGTTAGAAAACCCTAAAAAGGGAAGTTGTCTAAGTCTGATAGTGTAAGGAATTTTAAACAGATAGAAACTCTATGGACTAAATTGCAAAAGTGCAGAATCGGGTGTGGTTAAAGTGTAAATAATCAAGGATTTGGGATCTAATATGAATAACCAAGATTTTGGGGTGCAACATTTGATTTTAAATAGTGTGACCAATAGATTTATGACAAGTGTCATTGTTAGAAAATTAAGGGCAAGAATAGCCTTACTTTTGGTGAAAAAAGGACTAAAATACCCTTGAGAATCTCAAAAATAACCAAAATACCCTTAAAGCTTCATGAAAACTCTACCACCTTCTCCATTCTCCAAAAAGCTGCAGAAAATCCTCCATGAAAGCAAAGTATAGAGCATCTAAGTATGCATTTAATTAAGTGGGGGAAGTAAAGAATACATGAGGTTTAGGGAAAGTGATGATGTTCTAATAAGAAATTATGATGTGTATTTGTATAGACTAAAGAGTGACAACTTGCAAAGGCAAGAGGAAGTGTAAAGGAGTTTTTGGTGAGAGCAAAGGGAACATCACATTGGAAGCTTGTGAAAGGTAGCTAGCTTTATCCTTAAGCTGTTTTCTATTTACATGATTTTTGGTATATTTTGCCATTATATGGAATGTGTATGAAATAGCTGTGTGGTGCACACCCCCGGGAAGATAGTGTGATACTGTGTGTGTAAGGCCTATGGCCCGAGTTTTTCCCGGGATGGTAATGAAAATTGCTGTGTGCGATACCTATGGCCTTTAGAGTACCTCGGGAAGACAGTGTGATACTGTGTGAGTAAGGTCTATGGCCCGAGTTTTCCCCGGGAAGACAGCGTGATGCTGTATATGAGGCCTAGGTACGATTATCTGTGATGGCCATCTAAATATTGATTAAGATAAGTCCTTGAATGAGCTTGATGATTGTTGTGTACAGTGTATGTTTCTTACAATGGTACGGAATGAGATGATAAAGAGATGATAAATGATTAATTATTTTTGAAATGTATGTTTTATTTGCTTAAGGATCTGGAATGGCTTGAAATGTTTTTATGGCAATAGCTAGCTATTGAGAAACTTAGTTTCTTATGTTTTCTGTGTTGTGACTAACCATTCCAGGTGATGCTTCCAAAGGCTCTCATGATAAAGGGCAATGATGTTCGAAGTTGTAAATAATTGTATAGTTGGTGATATTGTATATGATGGATGTATTTTTTTGTAAATTGAACTCTTTTTCTGTATGGTTTATGACTTTTGCTCATGTGTATAAAGTACAGAAATTTGAGATATTCCGTATTAGCTTGAGGTAGATGGCGAATGAGTACGTATAATCCTCTAGTAAATAAGGAATAAGGCGTTGATAAGTAAGGGAGTTACACCCACTCTTCCTTACTCAATGGTCAAAGCCATTAAATACTCTTCTCTATGAAATTGCACTATTTTGTCTTAACCACATAAGTATTTCCCTTTTTTTTTCCAACTAATAAGAAGGACTAAAACAAAACATACCTCATTCTTTCACTTGGATAGAATCGAGCTCCCTTTAACTTGTTCTAACATTACCCATTAGCAAAGCTCTCTATGTGCCTATTATTCTTTTTTACAGTGATGCAATGGTGGCATTTCCATTTTTCAACAACAACTCATGCAAGGTGGAAGCAATAATAAGAAAAAATGCTAAACAATTGTAGCAATGGTGCTGCCTTGCTACTTTGATGGTGTTCGGCAATGATTTTATCTAAATTAAGCTATAAATTCTATGAGCTAGTGTTTCCATAATCTTTTTAGTTTTAGGCTATACTAAAATTTTGCTTAGTTCTTCAAATTAACCTTTTTAAATCCTACCCCCCTAAATCATATGAATTTAAAATGTTATAATGTCAGATAACAACAAAGTAACACATTTAATAATACTAACCAATTAGAGTTACCCCCTAGCTTAATCCAAGAATTTGAGGTATGGGTCTTAGAAATTGTACAAAAATTAAATTTGACACACTTGAAATTTTAGCAATTTGGTCCTCAACATGGTTATGAATAAAATTAGTGACTATTTTAGGATTCTTCATAAAAAACTCTTATTAGAACTTAAATTGCAACTTAATGTGCTTATTGGAAAGACTAGTCTTTTAAGAACAAGTTAAGGTGAATTTATAGCCTACCATTTATCCTTTATTTTCATTCACTAAGGATCAAGTTTTTTTCTTTTATATTTCTTAATTGGATTTTATTGTTTTAAATTAAATACTTAAATCCATGTACATATATACATATGTTTTATATTTTGAAAAGTACTACATATTTGGAATCAACTTGAAGTTTAATCGATCACCTTTACATAGATTTGATATTTATGTTTTTAACAAATTTTTTTCCATACTATAAGTGTTAGAAAGTTTGTTCTATCTATTTTTAGAATGTTAAGAGGTTAGTCTATATGAAAATGTGATATTAAGGTTTTTACTTAATTTGATATAATAAAAGAAATGATTGGAAATATAACAATAAAGCTCTTGATGGAAATTAGAATGCTTATATTTTAAATTGTAATCTTCAGCATATGGTTTAATGAATGAATGGTTTATTTTATTAAAATTATGAAATGGTTCAAAGCAATTGTGCTTTATAAATTTGGATCCTCAAGGAAATTTTCTTTAAGAGGCCCTAGTGCACTTGGAAATTGAATTGCTAAAGGGATAATAAGAAATTAAATTGCTGGAGGGATAAGAGGAGATTAAATTGCTAGAGGGACAAGGTGAATGATGCCATTGAATATTGAATATTGAATTATAATTATTGGTTCTCTACTAAAATTACCATTGGATCCAACTTTTCAAATTGGATTACTTATCCATATATTTTTCATAGTTATGTGTAAATGAAAGTATTTGAATATTTATCTTGTTCACTTATTGATTCTTATAAAGTATGTAATTTGTCACTTAAAATTTAGAAAGTCTTTATAAAACTTATTTATTTATATGTTTAAACTTATTATTTGATTTGTTTTAAAATTAAGATAGGTTCTAAAAGCTAATATGTTACTTATCTTTTATGTGTGTGAAGAATGAAATTGTTTTCAATTTGATTGAAGTGAAATTTTAGAATTTTAGTGATCTAAATTACTCATAAGTTTTTATATACTTGAGACTTTAATACTTATTATCATTGATAGATTATTTACTCATTGGGTTTTCCAAATGCATTATGTTCTATCTTTTTAGATCTCTAAGTAGTAGTTAACATTCCAAATCTTTAAGAAGGAGATTCAAAAATTGTACAAGAGCTTATGGTGTATGGTAAGTTAATGGACAATTGAATAGGGAGTTCATTTTTCTTTGCATTATCATAAGTGTATGTGAATCTTGAGTTTACATTATTGTACAATAGGTTGTAAATGTGAGTTTTAGGCAAGTACCCCTCTTTTTTCTACATTTCATTACCCATGGCTAGCCTTTAGAAATAGAGAAAGTTCTACTAAAATTTTGATAGAATTTAATTCTTTTACATTGCATCATGTTAAGTATTGTTATTCATGAGTAAAGCTCATAGGAAATCACACTAAGATGATTTCCTACATTGGTTACATACTCAACATTAAGGCATGATAAAGTGTTATTAAAGTCAAGTTTAGAGTTTAGGTCCATGATTCAAAGTCTTAAAGCATGGTTTAGAGGTTTTAAACTATCAACTTGTAACTTAACAAACTAACTTCTTAGTAATGCATCTTGGAGCTATCAAAGGTAGGGTCATGTTAAGTTTTGCTTCCAAATACTTTGTATTCCTCAATTAATTCTCCTTAAGCTAAAGCTTGTTGTAAGTTGCTAACTCTAATCTTACTCTTCTAAGAAGAAAACTTATTTTCTAAGTTAAAAATTGAGAAAAAAATGATGTATAAATTTCTAATGAAATTCTTAGTTAAAGGAAAGTTGGATATTACAAACTTGTATTACTCCTCTATAAGGGAATTTAACTCCCTAGGTGGGATGCAAGAGGAAAAAATAGAATATAGAAGAAAATATGAAAATATGTTTTGATATCTTCCAAGTTATAACGGGTAGCTAGTTATAAAAGGGTAGAAATTAGTTTGACATTTTATCATTTTTTTAGATAATGTTCAGAACTCTTTTATCCATCACCTTAGTGAAATCTCCCCTGCCATTTAAAATCAAATGTGAGCTTACATAGACTCTAATGACCTTTTAACCTAGTTTAATATGCCTAAAGCATATGCTTCAAAGATCAATATATAAAGCCTATACTCTTAATAGTTGTGAATGTATACTGACTCTTCTATCTATATGTCACTTGTCAAACATAAGTTATTGAAAAACATTACAATTAATATGTTCTACCACCTTAAAGCCATGTGTGTTATGTTTGATTTTTGATCTAATATTTTGATACATTTTAGTTTTTCTTAATTTGTGCACAAACTTCCTAAATTTATTACAATCTTTGCTTAATTAAAGGATCTCCACAATTTTTTCTAGCTTAGTGCTCTATTAACTCAAACATGTAGTTTAACCTTTCATGTCTCTTGTACTAATTGGAAAGACCTTTCAAATCATTATTACTATTTGAGCGTTGTCAAATCTTCTTCTTATTGCTTCCTTAGTTTCATGACTTTAATCATTAAAATGAACTTTCATAATTCTTATTGACATTTTTGCTGTAATAGGTATTTTTATTTGCACCGTTAGCACCCTGTTTACTTAATAAATCTATATTTGAATTATTATTGTTTGATCCATCCATATTTATATGTTCACCCTATTTAGTGTATTTAGAATTGGACTTCTAATTGCTTTTCTCATCATCTCTAGTGTCTTTCTATTCAACTTCCTTGTGATTTTGAGTAACCTAATTGGAATCTTGACCTTTACTATGATTTTGGTTCTTAAATTTTCCTTAACTAGAATTTTAAGCCTTTTTCTATGCTACATGATCTTTTTCATAGTCATATGATTGACTAAAATTTTTTCCACTATTAGTAAGTTATCTTAGTGTATACCTTTCTCTTTGTATCATTTTTATTAGCCATTTGAAGTACCATTCTTTCACATATGTATGTGCTTTTTATAGTTCATAACTTAACATTGTAGCTCTGATGTTTATATTTTCTATTCAAAGAAAGAAATTTGACAAGTTTTGTTGCTTAAGTGTAGCATAATTGATGTTAAGGGCATCAATTTTATCTTTCTTATTAAATTGATGTTAATTATCTAAACTGAATTTTGATCACATTGATCATTCTTTTTAAATAGATTAGGAAATGGTTTTATGCCCCTCAATTGCTAAACTTTCTTCTATTTGCAAGGTTTTAGTGTACCATAATTGCTTTTGCTCTCCTATTTAATGATTGGTTTATATTTGTACCATGGGGTTTACTTGGCTCTACCCGATTGTTTCAATTCTCATAAATTGTACTTTTAATTATAGGTTTAGCTTATCTTTAACTACTTCCTTCTTTTACCTAGCCACTTGATTGATTTGAGCTAACATTAGTCTTATTTTTTCTTACTACACATGAAAGGAATTCTGATTTAAAGTACTTTTAACCTTATAAGCAATCTTTAGTATCAAGTGAATCAAATGGTTTAAATGAATTGAAATCTAAATCACCACTAGTTGATTGACAATCCTCTTCTTTTGAACCTTAAAGGGATTCTTATATAAAATTTCAAAAAATGTCAAAGTAATGCATGTTAATCATATGGTAGATGAACGTCTTTAAAGAACCTAGTCAAATTGCTAAAGTTTATTAACCACCATTGTATTTTTCTCTTTCATTAAATAAAAAAATAATTCCTCTAAAGGTTTACCAAGTGATACCTTATTTATCTTAAGATGGACTTTATAGAACTCTGTTGGTATTATCAATTAGCATAGGCTTATTGATGTTAATCTTAAGGACCAAAGTCTATATAAAATAAGTTATCTCTTACACCATGCTTTTTCTGTACTTTCTTTTAAAATCTAGTAAGTATCATATTTTTTATGCCTTTAATAATGCCAAATTCCTTCTTAATTAGATGGATCCTTAGTAATGAAAAAATCTTATTGTTCCCTTTAGTGTCCTTGTAAAAAGAACACTACCATTATATGTGACTATGTGATATGAATTCTAATAGTTAAGAAAAGATCCTACACTTACTAGAGGGTCTAATGACAAAAGTTAAGGCTAAAAAGATCAAAGAGAGAATCCAAAGGTTAATGAAGAGAGCTCGAATGCACAATTTTGGTTATGTATATTTTAGTTTTGACTAATTCTATATGAATACTCGAGTATTAGGCCTGGGATTTAGTTTTGTCTTTAAATACTTGAATACAATTTTCAAATGCCCATAGATTTTAGCATAGCACTCAAATATTGTACTCGAATATTGAAGCCTAGTACACACCTAATTATCTACTTTGTCTTGTTTCTTGTTACTTAAGACATTATCAAGATTTGTATTGTTTTATACTATTAGTTTACTACTATATTTGAATAATTAATATTGTTTTGATTAGTTTTCTAAGTTAGGCCTAATTAGTCTGATTGTAGCCCAATTAGTTCAATTAACATTTAACTTTTTAACAACTTATTTTAAGGAGGGTTATTTCTCATTATCATAACTTTTTGGCATTTATAAAATTACAAAACTCTTTATGAATTTTTCCTCTTATGGTTTTAGCAATAACTTCAAACTTATTAATGGTGATTCAACATTTATGGTATCAATTCTTACTTATACCTAATATCCTATAGGAGTCTTTTTTAAAAAATACCTTAAATGAATTAGAAATTCCAAATAGATATTTTATTAGAAAACACCTGAACCAAAAAAATTAGTAAAAAAATTGGGTGAAATTCGAGAACAACATGAAGGTAATTTGGATACACGCCTAACTAGAATTTTTATAAAATATTATTATGCATCAAAATAGACTAAAATCTATTTAAAAACATAATAATAAGTTTAGAAAAATTTATGTAAGAATTTATTGAAATTTTAAAACTTTAGTAAACTAAAAAGTGAAAATTTGAGCTAAAATTTAAATGAATTAATTTAGAATCATTTTAGGTTGATTTAAACTACTTTTCTAGGCTTAAAATATGTATGAAAAATTTAAAAATAAAGGCCCAATCTAAGGCCCAAAACTTAAGGGCAAAAAATACAAGAAAATAAAAAATCAAGAACATTTTGCAATAAATCATATTTGCCTTTTTAATATGGCTTAATTTTGTTGGTTTTTAGGATAATTATTTTTTGATTTCTTTGACCATTTGGACACCCCAATTGCCCAACCATTTGTCTAAGGATTTCCTTTGAAGCAAAAAAAATCTCTTTATATGCTAGCAAAACCGTGAGAAAGAAGAGGGAATTTGGTAAAGAATCTAAGCCTTCATAGGTTACCAAAAGGTTTTTTAACTAGAATCTTCAAATTCTGTAAGGTAGCAATATTTTTCTTCATTTTCTTTAATATTTCATGATCATCTCCTCATATAAATTTCTAAAATTTGATTTATTATCGAAAATCTCCTCTTTTGTTATCCTAAAAGGTTGTTGAAAATTTAAAGAGTGAAGGAATTAAGGTGAGTGGCATTCCTCCTTATTTTAGGCTATTCCATGAAAGATAATGATGTTGTTGGGTTATGTTTCTTTAGATGCCATTTATGATGTTTTGTTTCTCTTTTAAATTTTTTTCCAAATGATAACATGACAGGCTATTCTTAACATATTAATGTTAAATAGGATGGAAAAAGCCTTCATAAAAATTATTAACATGATGATACAAATTTTTTTTGGAATGATAACAAACATTCTAAGTGATGTTAAATGAGAAATTTCATCACCCTATGTATTCAAGGACTAGAGAATTTTAAAATTTCAAATCCTAACATTTTAAGGTCAAATTTAGTATTAAGATGATTGTAGAAGAATTTGGGAATTTACAAAAAATTTTAGCTACATGAAAAAAATAAGTTAGTGATGAAATACTTAAATTTACCCATTTCAGGACCCTATTATGATTAGTCTTGGGTTTCAATTTTTTAAGGTAATAAATGATTGAGAAAAATTATAAAACTTTTCAAAAATTATATTTAGAATGTTAGCAAGCTTATGTTAAATTTGGTAGCAAATAAAGTTGATTTGATTGCTCAAATGATAGCATTATTTTTATAGCTCTAGTGCTATCCAAAAATTTTAGTTCTGAATTTATGTCATTAATGCACTAGCAAAACCATGAAATTTATTATAAAACACTTAATTTATCCTTTATCTATTACGTTAGGAATGTTGTGGCAAAATTTAGAAATAATTGGTTTTCATTTGATTAATGAAAAGGGGCTCGGATTACAAGTGTCCTTGTATTGTCCTATATTTGAACTTCTCATTTGGGTTCTATGTGAACAAAATCTATGGAAACAATTAGTGCAATTTAATTGTTATATCTTGTGTAATAATATATTAGGAGTGTTGGAAAAAATTAAAGTAAAATTTTGAATTGATTTAGGAGCACTAAAGAGCTCCAAACCATAATATTTATATATATGTGTGTGTACAAGTTTGATTAAGGTTCCTTGAGAAATGTTGAAAAAGGAATTGAATGCATATAATAAAATAGTGAACTACATAAGACACTTGTGACATGGTTAGTAATTGGCTATAACTATTGGAATGAATTGAATGTTTCATATTTTAACATCCCATTATTATTTATTATGAAATGTGAGGAAAAGATATAGCATCCTGTTAGTGTGTGTCCTAGGAACTAATCATATAGATGATTGAAATAATACACAATGTATTATATTTTATTTTAGACAATGCAATTATTATATTATTTTGTTTTCATTTTATTAATTTTGCACAATTTATAACTTAATATAATAATTATCCTTAGAATAGTTTCACTATTCCTAAAATGCCCCTAGTCAAATATTATTACGAAAGAGATAGTAATAATACATCAAGACTAGCATGTATAGTGATAGATAATTATGAATCATGGATATATGATATCAAGTCAATATATGAGTACATTGTTAGTAAACAGATGTACTAGACTAACCCAATATGAGAATACTATATGGATAAGACTTGTGTCATTAGTAGTCCTTATATGATCATAATTGCATAAAGTCCTTTGACCTGAAGTCACTATGGTTCCTTACATGACTGGTTAATTACTTTGATATCATCCTATATGACCTTTAATCGAGATAACAAGTAAGGCGTTGATTGGCTGTGTCACGAATCATGCAGAGGGAAGTGAGTGATATAGATGGGATTTTGTTACTCTTATAAAAAAAAGATATATCCTTGGGCCCCTTGATTGAGTAAGACTTAGAAATGCATGGCTATGCTCAAATAAATCAATATGTGATATTGATCATTTATTTTGAATTCTACTCAATATCAAGAAATATAAATTGAACTTTGATGAGGATGACACATTCCATGCCTCCAGTTCAATTTGGATATTATTATAAAAGGGATTATGATGCAAAACGTTGATCATGTATTAGGTGGATGTCGAATCACAAACATTCTTACTACTTGAGTGGTAGTGATGTATTGCTAGATACCGCTCACTGTCTATAACTCAATAATGAGTCATTATTAACATAGTAAGAACCTACAGGGTCACACAAAAGGAGTAGGAATAAGATAATAATTAATTAGACTTTAATTAGATTAATATCCAATTAATTGGACTTATTTTCATGCATATATATATTATTAAATAATAATATATTTTTCACATAATAAATATAATTATTATTATGTAATATTATTTGATATTAAAGTAATATCAAATAATTACGTTATCAGATTTTAGATAAATGTATTATGAGAGAATATCATTTTGATATTTGATAACTATATGCAATTATCTAATATTAAGATATTTATATTATGAGATAATATTATTATCTAACATTAGATCATTAATAGATAAGTCCTATCTCTCCTCATTATTTCTAGGATAAGGATAAGATGAGTTGTTAAGTGTGATTAGGATTTTTTGGAGGTATTATCCTAATAGGACTAGGATTGTGGCTTACCTAAGTTCTACAAAAGGGGACTTGAGGGCAACACTTTAAAAATGCTCATAAGCTTCCATAAAACCTAAAATTACTCAGAAAACATCCAATATTAAATCCTAGAGAAAAAAATGCATCCTAGCAGATTCGTGGAGGGTGAGAGGTCGTTGTTCACTCTATATGAATACCGTAAAGATGTTGTACCTTCCGGTCAGTGTTTGATTCATCCACTCTCTCAAGTTTTGATCAGTAGAAATACGAATGCCCAATAGGTAAAGTCTTTTGCATGGATCCTATGTAGAATTCAGATCAAATTTTAAATTTTCGCTGCATATGATAATTCGAATTCCAAAAGTGGTGTTAGAGCTTCTTGTAAAAACATAGTTCTAATTATGTGTTTTACCGCCTTTGATGAATATTTATATGATAAATATATGTCAAATCTGTTTCGGTTTAAATCAAAAGTTACACATTTTGATGAATGTTTATGTGATAAATTAATATCAAATCAGTTTCTATTTAAGCTAGATGTATATGAGATATATGCAAACTCATGTATAGTTCTGATTTTGTAAATATATATATGATATATATGATATGAATTTCAAATCTGATTATCAATTGATGAGATTAATTGTATGAATCTGATTATGCAATTTTTCTACTTCATATTCAAATTTATTTCATGCATAATTCTGGGTTTGTGATTTGAATTTGAATTTGCTTCTATGATTGATTCTGGGTTTTGTTTTAATAGAACTAATAGGATTGATTATGTGTACATGATTTAATACATGAAAATTATTTTCTAATGTAAGGAGGTTCTGTTATGAATCAAAATTAATCAAACTTAATCCTTAAGTCAAGTTATATATGGGTGATATATATATACGTTCTGGATTAGTATTTAATTATGAGTTTTCATATGATAAACCCTTGAATCTGTTCTGAATATGTGATGTTCTCTGCGTTTAAAGCATATAACCTAGTCAGCACAGAATTAATGTGATTAATTCTGAATTTATAAGGATCTATTTAAATTCGTTTAATGTGATTAAGTTGAATTTAGTCTATGAGGTATATGTATGCTTTAGTTTATTTGAACACGGCTAGATCTGTTTTGGTATGATTAAAATTATTCAAAGTGTTTGGACGTAAATCTTATTTTGAAACTATGATTTGAATTTCAATCATATAGTCGAATTGTTCAACTTGAGGATGTGTCAAATGTTGATAGAAAAATTGTAATCTAAATGTCAGATGAATTCAATTTTTCACCTAGGGAGCTCCGTCCCCCACGCCCCCCGGCAAGGGGCTCTACCCCCTTGACCCCTGCCCGCTAACCGGCTAGCGGGACCGCCATGCTAACTTTATGTAGCGTTCAAAAATCATTTTTGTTCTTAAGGCGTTGTTTCAAAACATGATTTTTTTATGATGATTATGTTATGAAATATATATGTCAATCATCCTAATTATCTTAGTTACATATATTTCTTAGCAATTATTACATATGATGCATGAATGTGTTACATAGTATGGCCCTTGGAGTTTTTGTGGATGGATTTTAAATACGACTTGCGTGTCGTGCCTTCCTCTATTTTTCTAATGTATATTCTCTTCTCATCTCACTCCCCCCAAATGTAACTCAGGTTTCTATTACAAAATTGTAATCACAATGGAGCAACCTTTGCTTGAAATGAAGAGAAGCTCAGGAGCTATGAGACAAGAAGAAGCTAAGGAGTTAGTTTACGAATATCATTAGAAAATAGAATTCTAGGCCATACTATGTGATATTTTGATTTCTATATTACGTGATGATATTAATGAGCATGCATTTACTATGTGATAGCATTTGTTCCTGTTATATGATAGTTTTATCCATTGCTTAATATGTGATATGCAATAGTCTATTTTATTCATTTACTTTATATGATGTATGAGATATGCTAGATATATTACATGAATAAATAGGCTAGATATAGTGAGATCTGATAATGATTAAGTTAAAATCCCTCATTTGAAATATTAAGTCAGTAATAATTAAACAATACCTTCCAATGCTTGGGACTTGTCAAGGCCTTGATCGACATAAGTTAGGTTTGCCAAAGCAAAGTACCTCATTTATCTTGGTGAGACATGACGAGATAATAGTGATATCCGAATGTCAAACATTGAGTCTGACTTAACTAGGAAATCTTAATAGGATTGAGACCTAGAGGCATAGAGTTGGATTTTAGTTCATAAGATGAACTAGAACAAGTGTTGTTCACCTAACTATCTAAGAGTTATCTATGATACAATTGGCAAGTGTTGCCTACCTAAATAACTAAGTTTTAAGTGATTAGCCAAAGCTAACTTAAGGCTTGGTGAAATTTGGATCTTGGCTCACTAGAAAGTCTAGACAATGTGACTTTCTAAATTAATAGTGACATGAAAGATTTGAGGTGACAAAAGCATTGTTTTAGTGCAAACTGGTTGAAGGAAACCTTGTTGGGCCTTATGTACTCAAAATGATTAGGTATATTAAGAACCTTGAGAGATTGGGTGCTCCACTAAGTCAAGAGTTGGCCATTGACTTAATTCTGCAATCGTTGCCACAGAGTTATGGTCAATTTATCATGAATTACAACATAAATGAAATTGACAAACTATTGCCAGAACTATTAAGCATGTTAAGAACTGCTAAATAAAATTTGCAAAAGACTAAGCCTAATACCATAATGATGGTTCAAAAGGGCAAAGGCAAGGGAAAAGGCAAAGGTAAAAACAAGAAGGATTCCAAATCCAAAGGCAAGCCCAAGTTTAAGTCCTCTACACTGAAACCAAAAGGGGGCGTAGCTAAGGAAAGGACATGCTTCCATTACGATTAGACTGGACATTGGAAAAGAAACTGCAAGGTGTATCTGGAAGATCTGAAAAAGAAGAAGGGAAGTGAGACTTCCACTTCAGGTATCTATGTTATAGAAATTAATATTTCCACTTCTATATATTGGGTATTGGGCATTAGATACCGGATGTGGTTCTCATATTTGTACGAATGTGCAAGAATTATAAAGGAGTAGGACTCTGGCTAAAGGCGAAGTGGATCTACAAGTTAGTAATGGAGTAAGAGTTGCTGTGCTAACTGTAGGGACATATTATCTATCTTTACTTTCTGGTTAATAATAGAATTAAAGAATTGTTATTTTGTGCCTGCTATCAGCAGGAATATTATTTTTATTTCTTGTTTGGACAAGAAAGGTTTTTCATTTATAATAAAGGACAAAAGTTGTTCAGTTTATTTAAATGAAATATTTTACTACAGTGCACAAATATTTAATGGACTCTATATTCTTAATCTTGAAATACATGTCTATAACATAAACACAAAGCGATTTAAAACTAATGATTTAAATCTAACCTATCTTTGGCATTATCGTTTGGGCCATATAAATGAGAAGCGCATATCCAAGCTCTATAAAGATGGATTCTTGGATTCATTTGATTTTGAATCATATGAAATATGTAAATCTTGTTTACTAGGTAAAATGACTAAAGCACCATTCACTGGACATAGTGAAAGGGCTAATGATCTATTAAGTCTTATACATACTGATGTATGTGAGCCTATTAGTTCACCTGCTAGAGGAGATTTTCCGTACTTCATTACATTTACTGATGATTTCAATAGATATGGATATGTGTATCTTATGAAACACAAATCAGAATCCTTTGAAAAGTTCAAGGAATTCAAGAATGAAGTGCAAAACTAACTTGGAAAAAGTATTAAAAAAACTTCGATCAGATCGAGGTGGAGAATACTTGAGCCAAGAATTTGATGACTATCTAAACGAGTGTGGTATAGTATCACAACTTACTCCAACTGGAACACCACAATGGAATGGTGTTTCAGAAAGGAGGAATCGTTCCTTGTTAGACATGGTACGATCTATGATGAGTCATATAGATCTTCCAATTTCCTTTTGAGGACATTCTTTAAAGACAATTGTTTTTACGCTCAATTGTGTTCCTTCTAAAATGGTTCAAAAGACTCCATATTAGATATGGACTAGGAAACGTCCCAACTTATCTTTTATGAAGATTTGGGGTTGCAAGGCCTATGTAAAACGTCAAGTTTCTGATAAGCTTGGACCCAAATTAGATAAGTGGTACTTTGTAGGATATCCAAAGGAAACTAAAGGATACTATTTCTACAATCCTAGTGAAGGAAAAGTGTTTGTCGTACGAACTGGTATTTTTCTTGAAAGAGAATTTATCTCTAAGAAAAATAGTGGGAGGAAAGTAGAAATCGAAGAAGTACGAGACTTACAAAGTAATACTGAACCTGTAATAGAGCTTGAACAGAGACCACAAGATGTTGTAGCTCAGGAACTAGCTCAAGTAACACAAGGCCCACATAAATCTAGTAGGATACACCATGAGCCCGAGAAATATGAAATTCTTGTGACTCAAAATGGCAATGTTTTGCTCATGGATCAAGATGAGCCTACAACCTACCAAAAAGCTATAAAAGGGCCAGACTCTGAGAAGTGGCTTGACGCCATGAAATCTGAGATGGATTCCATATATACTAACTAAGTATGGACTTTGGTTGATCCACTTGAAGAGGTAAAACCCATTAGGTGCAAATGGGTTTTCAAGAAGAAAACCGACATGGATGGTAACGTGCAAACCTTTAAAGGACGATAAGTCGCAAAAGGTTATAGGCAAGTTCATGGTATAGACTATGATAAAACCTATAAATCCCTTACTTATTAACACCTTAATCCTCATTAAATAGATAATTATTGCACAATTAGGTCTTTTGAAGCCAATTTAAGATTTTGTGAAACAAAATATTACAGATTCTGAGTTTCAGAAATTTTCTGCTCATTTCCAAAATTGCTGGACCAACTTCAAAAATATGAAAAAACTACTTTGTAGAACTCCAAAAATCATGACATTTAGTCCTATGAACCTTTCACGTGTTGGATTCATCCTGTAAAAAAATTTGACATAATTTATACATCATTTGACCTTTCAAAATTCACAGCAAATTGTTCCTGTTCTAGTGCTGTCCAGAATTTACAACTGTAAAAGTAAGCCCTTATTTTGGAGGATAAATCAACTCCAATTAAGCTCAAATTTGGTATGGGACTTGATAAACATGTTAAATACTTGCCATAAAATTTTTAGATCAAAACTCATCCATTTGCTTCTTCTGAATACTAAGTTAAAATTTGTATTCACAATTGTAATGGGAACAGGGCAGTCCAAAATGTGTAATAATTTCCCATAGTAAATGAGCTTATTTTAAGCTGAATTTTGGCACATAGGATGCTAAATAAATGAAGTTCACTCCTGAATTTTCTCATAATTTTTAGAGCATCAGAACTCAGCCAAAAATCCCTGCAAACATACTCAGCTTATTGCCCTACGAGTTCACTGTTTATTCGGTCATTTACTATTCATTTGATCATTTTCTAACTTCACACACATTGCATATTAAAGGCTTACTAATCCAAACTAGTTCATAATACATCAAATTCATGTATTTCATACAACATAGGCAAGGGTCATATAATTATACAAAAATTTTAACTTACAAAACATATATCCAATACATACTAACATCACAAACTCTATGAACATTCTAATATAACTTCAAAACATTATTCTTCCTTATCAAGAGGGCTTTTGGAAGCATCACTTGGAATGGTTAGTAAACAATATAAAAATATAAGAAACAAAGTTTCCCAGTAGCTAGCTATTATCAGAAAAATATATTAAGCCATTCCAGATTCTTAATCAAATAAATCATGTGTTTCTAAAATCAAATAATAATTTATCACACCATTCCATACCATTGTAAGAAACATGCATCACAGTCAGGATGGCTATCACAAATAATCGTACCTAGGCCTCACGCACACAACACTCAGGTCGTAAGTACCGCACACAACAATTTCATTATCATCCCAGGGAACTCGGGCCATAAGCCTCACACACAGTATTTTACTGTCTTCCCGGGATGCGCACACAACAATTTCATACACATTCCATACAATGACATAAAATATAGAAAACATATAAATGGAAAATAGAGCTTAAGGATAAAGCTAGCTACCTTTTAAAAGCTTCCAATAGTGATGATTCCTTTGCCCTCACTTAGAAATTTCTCTGCAATCCCTTTGCCTTTCCAACTTGCCACTTTCTTGCTCTACATAAATACACATCATAATTCTTATTAGAACACCATCATTTTTCTTAAACCTTATACATTCTTCACTTCCTCCACATACACTAAACCATGAAGGAAGTGCCCAAATTTTAATGTACATTCCAATACCTCCTAAATTTCATTGTAATACATTATTCCAAACTTCCAAAAACACAATTAAATGGCTAAACTCCTTCCCTCCTTCCTTTCCCATGCTCACGGTTTTGGCTTTCAAAAGGGGATTTTCACACAAACTTTCATAATTCAAAATTTCATCTTCCATAGGCTCCATAATTCATAAGAATCATTCTAATTTCATCAATTTAGCCAAATCCATACATACATCATTATGCCTCTAAAACCCTAATTTATACATCATGATTTCTTGTTGTTTTTACACCAAACCAAAGCCATAGATCAACATAACAACATCCAAAACATCATTAGACATGCTCAAATCATCCAAAACTCCATGGTCAACCTCCTTTGACCACACCAACATCAAAATTTCAAAAAACTAAAAGGAGTACATTAAAGAGCTTTTAGAGGAGAACATTTTTACCTTTTAGAGCAACTTGAAAATCCCCACTTGGAGCTCACTAAACTTGATCAACTTTAGAGGTTTCTTCAACCTAAATACACCATGTAATAAAGCTTGATGAGAGAAGCAACTTTGTCTTCTACATCTAAGCCTAAATCTCACTATTTTTAGGTAAAAAAGCTAAATAAAATTTTCTCTCTCTTCCTTCTCTCCAGCTCCCAGTTTTGGAGTTTCCATGGAGGTGGCTCACAGCAATGGAGAAGAATGGAGAAGAAGAAAGAGTTTTCATGAAGTTTCAAGGGTATTTTGATCATTTTTAAAATTTTTAAGGGTATTTTAGTCCTTTCTCACCAATTAGTAAGGCTATTCTTGCCATTTTCTTTTAATAATGACACTTGTCATGTGTCTATTGGCCACACTAAATAAAATTACATATTAAATCTCAAATTTTTAGTTATTCACACTTTAACTCACACCCAATTTTGCACTTTTGCAATATAGTCCATAGGGTTTCTATCTGTTTAAAATTTCTTACACTGTCAGACTTAGACAACTCCTATTTCTAGGGTTTTCTAACCTCCTCTAATCATCTGTATTGTTTAAGGAAATTAATTCCTTTCCTATTTCCCTTTTTCCTTCAAAATTTCAATTACACTTACACTTAATTCCTTTCAACTTAAGATTCATCTACTAAGCTAATTCAAACATGCTCTTCATTTCTACGACCTTAGAATTTAGAGATTCAAATGATAAAATTAAAAACTCAAGACATTACAAAACCTATTCCCCAGTTGTCATGCTTAAATCCATCCAAATTTTGCTTGATATAGCAGCTTTTTATGATTACAAAATCTGGCAGATAGATGTCAAAACTGCTTTTCTTAATGGAAAGCTCCTCGAGGATGTGTACATGAAACAGCCCGAGGGTTTCATCACTCCTGAAAATACTAGAAAAGTATGTAAGATACAACGATCCATTTATGGATTAAAGCAAGCTTCACAGAGTTGGAATCTTTATTTTGATGAGGCAATCAAGGAATTTGGTTTCATAAAAAATGAAGATGAATCTTGTGTTTACAAAAAGGTTAGTGGGAGCACAATTATTTTCCTTGTATTATATGTGGATGACATACTACTCATCGGAAATGATATCCCTACACTGCAAACAGTAAAGACTTAGTTAGGAAATTATTTCTTGATGAAAGACTTAGGTGAAGCTACCTATATACTAGGTATTAAGATCTATAGAGATAGATCAAGAAAATTGCTTGGCCTAAGTCAGAGTACATACATAGATAAGGTGTTAAAATGGTTTAACATGCAAGAATCTAAAAGAGGATTTTTGCCTATGTCGCATGGCATAAATTTGTTTAAAGGTCAGTGTCCTTCGACACAAGATGAGAAGGACCGCATGAATAAGATACCATATGCACCAGCAATTGGATCTATCATGTATGCCATGATATGTACTCGTCTTAATATCTCGTATGCTTTGAGCATGATGAGTAGGTACTAGTTAAATCCAGGTGAACCTCACTGGACTGCCATTAAGAATATCTTTAAGTACTTGAGAAGGATTAAAGATTCATTCTGAATATATGGAGGAGAGGAAGAACTTGTTGTAAAATGTTACACTGATGCTAGTTTTCAATCTGACAAGGATGACTTTAAGATCGTAGTCAGGTTATGTATTTAGCCTAAATGGTGGTGCTATGTGCTAGAAGAGTTCAAAGCAGGAAACAGTGGCCGACTTTACTACATAGGCTGAGTATATAATTGCTTTCGATGTGTCAAAAGAGGCTATTTGGATTAAAAAGTTTATTACTGAACTTGGCATTATTCCTAGCATTGCAAACCCAGTGGATCTCTATTGTGACAATAATGGAGCCATTGCACAAGTTAAGGAACCCAGATCTCACTAGTAATCCAAACATATACTTAGGCGATTCCATCTCATTCGAGAAATCATCAATAGAGGAGATGTGAAAATATGTAAAGTACCAATGGATGATAATATCATTAACCCACTGACAAAGCCTTTAGCGCAGAAAAAGCATGATGGTCATACTATGTCACTTGGTATTAGATAGATGAGTGATTGGCTCTAATCCAAGTGGGAGATTGTTGGTGTGTGTCCTAGAAACTAATCATATAAATGATTGAAATAATACACAATGTATTATGTTTTATTTTAGATAATGCAATTATTATATTATTTTATCTTCATTTTATTAATTTTATGTAATTTATAAGTTAATATAATAATTATTCTTAGAATAGTTTTACTATTCCTAAAGTGCCCCTAGTCAAAGATTATTACGAAAGGGATAGTAATAGTACATCGAAACTGGCATGTATAGTGACTGATGATTATAAATCAAGGATATGTGATATCAAGTCAATACATGAGTACATTGTTAGTGAACAGATGTACTGGACTGACCTAATATGAAAATACTGCATGGATAAGACTTGTGTCATTAGTAGTTCTCATATGGTCACAATTGCATATAGTCCTTTGACCTGAAGTCACTACGGTTCCCTACATGAGGGGTTATTCACTTTGATGTTTTCCTATATCACCTTTAATCGGGATGACAAGTAGGGTGTTGATTGGCTATGTCACGAATCATGTAGAGGGAAGTGAGTGATGTAGATAAAATTTTGTTACTTTTATAAAAAGGAGATATATCCTTAAGCCCCTTGATTGAGTAAAACTTAGAAATGCATGGCCATGTTCAAATAGATCAATATGTGATATTGATCATTTGTTTTGAAGTCTACTCAGTATCAAGAAATATAAATTGAACTTTGACGAGGATGACACATTCCATGCCTCCAGTTCAATTTGGATATTATTATAAAAGAGATTATGATGCAAAATATTGATCATGTATTAGGTGGATATCGAATCACAGACATTTTTACTATTTGAGTGGCAGTAATGTATTGCTAGATACCGCTCACTGTCTATGGCTCAATAATGAGTTATTATCAATGTAGTAAGAACTTACAGGGTCACACAAAAGGAATAGGAATAAGATAATAATTAATTAAACTTTAATTAGATTAATATCCAATTAATTAGACATATTTTTGTGCATATATATATTATTAAATAATAATATATTTTTCACATAATAAATATAATTATTATTATGTGATATTATTTGATATTAAAGTAATATCAAATAATTACGTTATCATATTTTAGATAAATATATTATGAGATAATATTATTTTGATATTTGATAACTATATATAATTATCTAATATTAGATCATTAATAGATAAGTCCTATCCCTCCTCATTATTTCTAGGATAAGGATAAGATGAGTTGTTAAGTGTGATTAGGATTTTTTGGGGACATTATCTTAGTAGGACTAGGATCGTGACTTGCCTAAGTTCTATAAAAGGGGACTTGAGGGCAGCATTTTAAAAATGCTCATAAGATTCCATAAAACCCAAAATTACTCAGAAAACATCCAATCCTAAATCCTAGAGAGAGAAACGCATCCTAGCAGATTCATGGAGGGTGAGAGGCCGTTGTTCACTCCGTGTGGATACCGTAGAGATGATATACCTTCCGACCGGTGTTTGATTCATCCGCTCTTTCATGTTTTGATCAATAAAAATATAAGTGCTCAATAGGTAAAATCCTAATAATTGATTTATGTCTTTTGCATGGATCCTAGGTAGAATTCAGATTAAATTTTGAATTTTCGCTACGTATGATAATCTGAATTCCAACACATCCTTCATGGAGAAGGAGAGAAGTGAATAATAGTTAAGGAAAAGGGTTGGTAGCTTTATGTCTAGGGTGGTGAGGGATGAGGTTAAACTAAAAATATAAGGTGAAACTTGCATACCTACTATTGCCATTTTCTACAATGAAACACACCAATAATATGCATAAGAAATTTTTTTTCATAAGACACTAACTAGGAATTACATGCAAAGAAAAGGACAAACATTTATAGTAAAAAATCCTTTGAATAAGGTGATAAGTAACTATTCATTTAGTAAATTTTATACTCATTCTTTTATTATGTTAAACTAATTATAGGTGCAAATCATGGAACACTAATTAGTTTAATAACGACATCAAAATAGTATAAAGGCTTTTAAAGATATCTATTTAGTATGCTAGCATTAATTAAGTATCTTTACACTAGTTACCATAACTATAGGATGGGTTGTCACATAAATGAAGGATTAACATCCTTTATGGCATGAATTTCTACTCATTTATCATTTCATTTCTTCTTTATTTTGAGGCATGGCATGACTAACCTTCTTTTTAAGTTTGATTTTTGAACTTTGGGATAATCTAACCTTAGGAATTCACATCATTTGGTATTATTGCTTACAAGTTCACATCATTAAGGTTTCCTAATTTTCAGGTTGTGTTCTTCATTTCTTAGCTTTTTATTTGATATTCTTCATTTTTGAAAATTTCTAATGTGGTTTGTCTTATGAATATTAAGAAATTCATCTTTGATTCCATTAGTTTTATATTGATCTTATTGTTCCTTATTGATTTTGTGTTTAAATTCAGGTTTAGTTCATTGTTATTCATTAAATTGTGTTCTTTTGTTATTGTTTCTACAAAATTTCCATTTCAATTAATGTTTAATATTAGTTTGTTAGTTTGATTTTTATGTTTTATCTTGTTTTTATACCTAATCCTTGAATCCATTGTTATTCCTTGCTTTCTATATCTCAAATTTGTGCAAATTTTTGTTTAAATTTGCTAAATTTCATTAGAAATTAATTTAGTTAAAGCTTTGCAATGAAATTATTTAAAAAAAGTTGAAAACCTGAAGTTCAATTGTAAGTGCTTGAGTACTATTTCGAGTACTACATAAAAGTTATGTAATACCTAAGTATAATAGTTAAGTACTTGTAGGTAAAGAGCACCAATTTTGTGATACTCAAATCTAGTACTCAAATACCCCTAAACAAATTATTTGGTACTTAAATCTAGTATCCGAGTAGTGTAAGGCAGAGGTTACTTCAACTTATTGTAATTGAGTACTCTATTATTGATTGTGATATTCAATTGTAATTTCCTTTTACCCTATTTTACTTAATAACAAAGGGTATTATACAATTATTTAGGAATCCAAATCAAAAGAAATTTAATAAAAGAAACAAAAAGAAAGTGAATCAAAGGAAGAAAACAAAAGAAAAAGCAAGATCACCATAACAAAAAGTGAAAATCAAAGATCAAAAGTGAAAATCAAAAGAACAAAAGAAAGAAAAATCAAAAGTAAAAGAAAAACAAAAGAAAGAAGAAGAACAAGAGAAGTTGTTGAAAGAAGAATTTGATTGTTTAGTGTATGTTCTAAATTAATTTTTTCATTTCTTCTTTCATATTTTCCAATTTCCATTACTCCAGTAGTACTTGTAATTGTTAGTCTTGTTTTATTATTTCTATTTGTATCCTTGTGTCTTTTCTTATATTTCCTTTTCTCTAACTTTAAGTGTCATTTGTTGAATCTTGTTACTTTTGTCATCTAGTTTCTAAAGAACCATAAGAAGGAAACATATAAGTAAAAAGAGGGAAGAGTGTGTGAGATTATTTAAGAGTAAAAGCATTCATTAGAGTGCAAGCATGCGTATAAATGCCTTTAACTCAAGTGAGTAATGTACTCTCTTATGAGGTCCTTTTTTTATCTAATTTTTTTGTGGATTTATCCTTAGAAAAATGTCAAGAGGTAGTGTGAGTAATCATAATGTATTAAAAGCCATACAAGAATAACTTAAAGGAATAAATGTGAGACTTGGAAGAGTTAAGGGTGAAAAGAGGGAAAGAAAATAGAGAAGACAAAATAAAGATATAAAAAAAAGATGGAAAAGATAGTAATGACAAAAGGAGTGAGAGTTTAAATATATCTAATAGAAATAAAAGCAAGGATGAGAGGAGAAGAGGGGATAGAAGAGATGAGAAGAGGGATAAAGAAGAGATAAGTGAAGAAAGGAAGGAATTGATGATAAGCTTGACAATATTAAAATAATGATCCTTCATTACAAAGGAAAAAATAATTCAGAAGTCTACCTAAAGTGAGAAAAGAAAATGGAGTTAGTCTTTAATTTCCATAACTATTCAAAGAAAATAAGGTAAAGCTCATAGTCATTGAATTTTCCAAATATGTTATTGCTTGATAGGATCAATTCATGATAAATGTCCTAAAGAATTGTGAAAGGCCTATTTGCACTTGGGAGGATTTGAAGTTTGTTATGAGAAAGAGATTCATTCCTAGCTACCATCATAGAGACTTGTGCCAAAGATTGTAAATCCTTACACAAGGTTTAAAGAGTATTAAGAATGCCATAAGCAAATAGAGCATATTATGTTAAATGCTAATATGGAAGAAGATAAAGAAACTACAATGGTGAGATTTCTATATGGCTTGGATAAGGAAATTGCTAATACGGTAGAATTATAATGCTATAAAGATATAGAAGAAATGGTGCATATGGCTATGAAGTGGAGAGACAATTCAAGAAAAAGAGTTCCTCTAAGTATAGTTCTAGATCAAGTTCCTTATGGAAGTCTTAAAAGAAGAAGAGGGACAAAAATGAAGACAAAGGGAACAAGTACAAGAAATAATTTTTTTCCCAAATTAAAAGGTGAAGATCCCAAAGGAAAAGAGAAAGGTAAAAAACCTCAAAAACATTCAAACATCAAATTGTATTAAATTTCTTAAGAGGGGCACATTACTAGTGAGAGTCCTAATAAAAGAGTCATGATCTTGAAGGATGAAGGCTATGAATCTACAAGTGACAAAATATGAAAGAATCCACAACATCTTTGGATGAGAATAGTGAAAAGAGTGAAAGTCCTTTTAATAGATACACGTTAGTGATTAGGAGAGCATTGAATATGAAAGTTAAAGAAGAAGGAGAAGAATAAAATGGAAAATATCTTTCACACTGGATGCAACATCAATGGTAAATTATGTAATGTCATCATAGATCATGGAAGTTATGCTAATATGGCTAGCATTATTAAGTTAGAGAAGTTGAATTTACCCACTTTGCAACATTCTACCCTATATAAATTATAATGGTTGAATGATAGTGGGAAGATAGAAGTGTTAAAGCAAGTGATGGTGACTTTCTCCATTAAATATACCATGATGAAAGGCTTTTGTGATATTGTTCCCATGTATGCTTGCCATCTTTTACTTAGTAGACCTTAATAATTTGATAGGAAAGTTACATATGATGGAGTTCTTAATAGGTATTAATTTAAACATGTTAGGAGAAAGTTAATTCTTAAGCCTTTAACCCTACAACAAGTTCATAAAGATTAAGTGAGGATGCAAAAGAAAAGAAAGGAAAAAAAGAGAAAAAGAATTTACAAAAAAATAAAAGTGAGAAAAAGAAAAGGATTGAGTGGAAAAAAGAGAGAGAATACAAGAAATGAAAGATTTTAAAATAAGAAAATGAAAAATTGAGTGTAAAGTTGAATTTACCCACTTTGGAACATTCTACCCCATGTAAATTACAATGGTTAAATGATAGTGGGAAGATAGAAGTATCAAAGTAAGTGTTGGTGACTTTCTCCATTAGATATACCATGATGAGATATTTTTGTGATATTGTTCTCATGCATGCTTGTCATCTTCTACTTAGTAAACCTTGATAATTTGGTAAAAAGGTACATATGATGGAGTCCTCAATAGGTATCAATTTAAACATGCTAGGAGAAAGGTGATTCTTAAACTTTTAACCTTATAACAAGTTCATAGAGATTAAGTGAGGATGCAAAAGAAAATAAAGGAAGAAGAAATAAAGAAAAAGAATTTGACAAAGAATAAAAGTTAGAAAAAGAAAAAGAGTAAGTGAAAAGAAAGAGAGAAAATATAAGAAATGAAAGAGTTCAAAATAAGAAAAATGAAAAATTAAGTGTATTTGAAAAACTAAGTAATGTAAGGAGTGGCCATTATTCTTTTAAATCAATGTTATACTTCTAAACTAGATCACCAAATTGATTTCATTCTGATAGCTTTAATTCCAAATCATCCTCAATATAGCATTAATCTAGAAGAAGTTAAAAAGATCAAAAGGTAAATGAAATACCTTATGTCCAAAGGCTATATAAGAGAAAGCATGAGCCTATCTATGGCACCAGTTTTACTGGTGCCTAAAAAGGATAAGTTGTAAAGAATATGCATTGATTGCTAACCAATCAATAAAATTATTGTAAAATATAAACATCCCATTCCTAGACTTGATGATATTCTTGATAAATTACATAGGTCTTATGTCTTTTCAAAAAATGATTAAAAATAAGGATATTATCAAATAAGCATGAGAGAAGCGATGAATGCAAAAATTCTTTTAAAATAAAACATAGTTTATATGAGTGGCTTGTTATGCCCTTAAGTTTGTCTAATGCACCAAGTACTTTTATGAATTGATGAACCATGTTTTATTCATTAAAAAGTTCATGATGGTCTATTTTAATGATATTCTTGTATATAACAAAAATGTTAATGAACATGTTATGCATTTAAGATGTGTTTTGCAAGTTTTAAAAAAAAAGAAATTAAGTGCCAACATGGAAAATTATTCTTTTTGGTTGGATAAAATTATGTTTCTATGCTAATTTATGAGTAGCCAAGGAGTTGAAATGGATGAGGAGAAAGTGAAAGCCATTAGGGAGTGCCCTACCCCTAAGACTGCTATTGAAGTAAGAACTTTTCATAGTTTAGCTAGTTTCAATAGAAGATTTATGAAAAATTTTAGCACTCTAGTTGCCCTTTTGAATGAATTAGTTAAAAAGAATGTAAGCTTTCATCGAGAAAAAAGACCAAGAAAAGGCTTTTAATATGTTGAAAGAAATGGTAAGTTCTTCATCTTTACTTGCTTTTCCCAATTTTACCAAAATATTTGAAATTGAGTGTGATGCCTTAGGTGTATTGAAAAGACCTATTGCATATTTTAATGAAAATTTAAGTAGAACAACTTTCAATACCTATGATAAAGAGCTCTATTCTTTGGTTGGGCTTTGAAGAATTAGCAATACTACTTATGGCCAAAGGAGTTTGTCATCCACATTGATCATAAATCATTGAAGCATTTAAAGAGACAAAGGAAAATGAAAAGGAGGCATGCAATGTGGATTGAGTTTATTGAAACATTCCAATATGTCATAAAACAAGGGAAAATGAAAAGGAGTCATGCAAGATGGATTGAGTTTATTGAAATATTCCAATATGTCATACAATGCAAGCAAGAAAAAGATAATATAGTTATAGATGCATTATCTAGAAGGTATCTGCTTATCTTTACTTTGTAATCCAAATTGTTAGGTTTGGAGCATGTTAAATATTTGTATGAGAGTGATCATGATTCTTCCACTATTTTTGAAGCTTGTGAAAGGATGACCTTTAAGAAATTCTATAATCATGATGGTTTCTTATTTAAAGAAAATAAATTGCATATGCTTATGAGTTCATGAGAGAAGCTTGTAGAAGAGGCTTAATAAGGCATTTTTAGGATTAGGAAAACTTTAGACATTCTAAACGAACATTTCTTTTGATCTAACATAAAGCATGATGTAGAGAAATATTGTGCTAATTGTATTACTTGTAAAGAGGCTAAATTTAAGGTTTTACCTCATGGCTTTACACTCCACTTCTAATTCTTAGAGAATCCTATACTAATATTTTTATGGATTTTATGTTAGGGTTGCCAAGGACAAAGAATGGAAAAGATTACATGTTTGTTATTGTTAATAGGTTTTAAAGATGAGATAACCATAAGATAGACGATGCAACAAACATAGTCAATCTTTTCTTCATAAAAGTTATGAGGTTCCATGGAATACCAAGGAGCATTGTATCAAATAGAGATATCAAGTTCTTAGGCTACTTTTAGAAGGTTTTGTAGGCTAAGTTAGGGACAAAGTTACCCTTTTAAGCAACTTGTCATCTTCAAACTAATGGACAAGCCAAGGTAGTAAATAGAACTTTAGGTATTTTATTACACCCTTTAATTCAAAAGAAGTTACAGTATTAAGAGGAATACTTGGATCATGTAAAATTTGTATATAATAAGAGTATTCATTTTGCTTCTAACTTTTCTCCATTTGAAATTGTTTATAGGTTTAGTCCACTATTATGAGCACTTAAATTTGAATAGGAGGTAGAAAGTGGATGTGATAAAGAAATTGCATAAGCAAGTGCGAAGGAATATTGAAAAGAAGATCGAGCAATATGTGAAACAAGCTAACAAAGGGCAAAAGAAGTTTTTTTAGCCAAGTGATTAGGTATGGATTCACATGAGGAAATAAATATTTCTTATTCAAAGGAAGATTAATTTGCATCCAAAAGGAGATAGTCCCTTAAGTGGTTGAGAAGATCAATGATAATATTTATAAATTAGATTTGATTAGTAAGTATAATTTTAATACCCTTTTTAATGTTACTAATATTTTTCCTTTTGATATAGGATTTATAGATTGAAGGATGAATCCTTTTGAAGAAAAAGGGGATAATGTGAATTCTTAGGATGAAAAGGAGTTTCTACACTTACTAAAAGGTCCAATGATTACAACTAAGGCCAAGAGGATCAAAGAGAGAATCCAAGGGTTAATGAGAGGGCTTGGGATGCATGAAGAAGCAATATTAAAATAGGTTAAAGAAGTTAGGGTTATGTGCATTTCAGTTTTGGTTGATTCCACATGACCACTTAAGCACTAGCTTAGGATTCAATTCTGTCTTTAAATACGTGACTATTATCTTCAAATGCAATAGATTTCTGCACAATACTAGAATATTTTAATCGAGTATTGAAGTTTAGTGCATGCCTAATTATCCATTTTGTCTCGTTTTTTATTGCTTAAGAGATTGTTGGGCTTTGTATTGTTTTGGCCTATTAGTTTACAACTATATTTAGGTAATTAATAATGTTTTAGTTAGCTTTCTAGGTTAGGCATAATTAGTCCAATTAGAGTCCAATAGTTTGGTTGATTTTTAACTTTTTAGAACTTATTTTGAAGAGGGTTATTCTTTATTGTGACAACTTTTTGGCATTTGTGAAATCAAATAACTTTTTGTTAATGTTTCCTCTCATGGTTCTAGCAAGAACTTCATACTTATTAATGGTGATTCAACCTTTATGGTTGATGAGAAGAATATTTATTATTTTATTTTTCCCTATTGTATGTCTCTTAGGTGTTATGTGTGTTTAATTTTACAAAATAGGCCTCGTTTTATAATTATAAGCTGATTTTATAAGTTTCCAAATTTATTTAATAAATGTTGAATTTTGATACTATTTCTATTTTTTAGTCATATCTTGGACTCCGGATCTTGGATTGAGGCAAACTTTATATTTCTAGAAAGTTAAAAGAGAGATCTACAATTTTCATATTTTGATCAAGTCATTTCAGACTCCTTCAAGTCTTTACTTGACTGAGAAGTTAAAGCTCTGTCTCTATTTTAGCTGAACCTATTTATGTATTTGGGCCATATCTAGAACTAAAGTGGTCCGATTAACCTGAAACTAGCACCAAATTCTTATAAGACATAGGCCTATAAGTTTGATGTTTATGAATTTTCTAAATTACGTTAATTTCTTAGTCAAAATTAGGCTGGAAGTTAGACTTACGGGAATTCCCTAGTGCAACTCCAAGAAATTTGATTTAAATAGATCTAAGCTTCTAGAAATTTTGGAAAGCCTTATTATTGTAATTGTAATTCTAAGAGACATATAATCCTAGTCCAATAAATTTTTAGGCTAATTAGGTTATATAAATAGGCAAGAGGGCTGAAGAGAATAAGACGTTCAAATTACATAAAGCATTTAGCAAATAGCCTTCTTCTTCTTCTTCTAGCTCTCTTTATTCTTCATCAATGGAAGCCTAAATTCATAATTAATTCAAGGAGTTTGAGGCTCTCCTCTTGAGGATTATGAGATCATGATTTGTAATGTTGACTTTTCTTAATCAATTTTCTTCTTCCCCTATTTATTTATGCTAAATTATTGAGATTACTTGTGTTAAATGTTGATTTGGTATAATTGATATTCTTCCTTACAATTTATGATTTCTTTATTATTTTATTGATGAATTGTAGTTGGTAAATTATGTTTTCACACATAGGTTCAAAGGGTTGAGAGGTTGATTTAGAGGTTTCTAGTTTAATTTCTCAATTTAACTGAATTCTATTTATAAATCAATTTCGATCTAGTGTAGGGATTCTAGCAGTTGCTTAATCAATCAATCTTAATTGATCAAATCCTAGGCGGTTGTCTAGCATAGAATTCATGAAGTATTACAAGGGTTTTGAGCAATCCAAGGTTGAGGAATTAATTAGAAAAAGTCAAATCCTAATTGATCTATGATTAATCTAATTTAAGGCTCTTAATTTTCTTAAATTGACTATTTGATTCCATTGAGCTTCTTCTAATTTTACTTCTTCTTTGCTTTTATTTTGTGCTTATTTAATACATTACTTTTACATTAATTTTATGCAACAAAATCCCTCCCAATTCTGTGTTTTGTATTGCATAATTGCATAAATAGCATAAACAACATACAACATACATTATATAGCATATATCTATTGCATTTTGTTTCTGTACAGCATTCTGTTTTATTACATTGCATTCTATTTGCATTAGTTCTTCACATTTTTACTTCATAAATAATTCAAAATTTGTGTAGGTATTATTAGGAAATCATTTAGAAAAGATAAAAATTAAAGGATCACTAGGGGTACGATTTGGTTGCGCCACTGTCTGCATTTTTATTATAGCAACCAACATTTTTAATTTAATTTTGGTGCATTGCGACGTGTACTTCAACGGTGTCAATTCTCACTTATTAAAGGGTTAACTTCTTTTATAGCATGAATTTTTTCTCACTTATCACTTTCTTTCTTCTCTATTCTGAGGCATGGCATGATTATCTTTTGTTTTTTATTTGGTTTCTGAACTTTAGGACAATCCAACCCTTGAGTTCACATCATTTGGTATCAATGCTTATAATTTCACATCGATATTCATCTATTAAAGTTCGCATGGCCAAGAATGTAACACCATATTTCTTTAAACATTGAGTACTAGTTAGTAAGACAGATTGAGTCCAAGTGAAAGGTTTTAATCTATGAAAAGATAAAGAGTACAACTACTACTAATCTATGGGAAAATTGAATATACATATTATAAATGAACAATAGATCGAGCCACTAGGTTTCAGGCCAGGCTTTTCATGTAAAATTACATAAAATGTGTGGCTCGAGCTCGAGCTTGATCCCATCCTGTTAAGTTTTAAAAAAAATTTGGCCCAACCTGACCCATTTATTTTTTCACATGGCTTAAAGGCCTATCTCAAAAACTTGAATATTAATATTTTTTATTTTTTAAATAAAAATAAATTTTTAAAAAAATATATATTTAAAAAGATAATGAGATATTTAAGTATATAAAATATTTAATTATACCAAATTAATTTTCTTATATTAAAAATAATTAAGTATAATTATTTTTGTAATATATAATTATATTATTACAATTAAATTAATTTAATTGGGCTAGGCTAGGTCGTTGCCTTTTTACATGGCCCAAGCCCAGCTCAAATAATAATTAGGCCATAAAAAGAGCCCAACGAGCTATCGAACCATAAAAAAACCCAAACCTTACATTTTTTTGGGCCAAGTGGATCACCTGACCTATGTACAGGTCTAATGACATATAATTAACTTAAAAAGAATGACTATGGAGATAATTTCATTAAACTATTTGGCATAAATAAGGAGGTATGATTTTCATAAGAATTAATGGATCATAGTCATGTATGTATCTTTAATATGAGCTTATAGATACATGAGTACTAAAATTAATTTCACTCAAGTTTTGATTTAGGAAAATAAAAAAAGACCCCATAGGCAATGCAAAAACTTAAGTATGAGTAAAGGAGCTAAACTTAAAAGGGATAATTTATATCCTAGTTGTTAAGCTATAATTAACTAGTCTAAGCGTAATGTACTATAAGTTATTTCAATAGATAAATATCATATCTTATACCTTAAACCATAAATTAGTAGTATGCAATCTAATCAATGCTTTGGTTTTCTATGAATGTGTTAGTTATATTATAACTGGTATAAGACATGACATAGGCATGAAATTGAGATTCTTCATGAGTTAGGTTACAAGAATTTTCTTAGAAAAAGATAGAAATTTTATAAAAAGAAAACTTTAGTAATGGTTAGGGTCTTGTCTACTTTTTTCATTACAAGCATAATTACTATTAGGTTAACATGTCATTAGGAAATATGCAAGAATTTGCAATTGATGTAATTGAAGAAAAAATTAGTATAAAAGAATGAGGAACAAAATAGTGATAAGCTTTTTGGTCTATAGAAATTCAAATATAGGTGTAAGGCTAGTACATTAGACATTAATGTGAAAGGATTAGTAAGGTGATGATAAGCACATCGCAATGCACCAAAGTTAGATTAAAAATTGATTTGTCAAAATAATGCAGTATAGTGGCACAAACTAAGTCGTATCCTTGTGATCTCTTGATATTATCCTTTATTATAATGTATTAATGGAATGTAGAAACAAAATGCAAGAGCAAATGTAAACTAATGCAGAAAAAAATGTGAAAATGGTTGTAAAATAGAAGTAAACCAATATTCAATGCAGAATGTAGTATGCTATATGAATGCAAACACAGAATCAAGAACTAGGGGGGTTTAATTTGAAATCAAAGTAATTAAACTAAACTAAACAAAATACAGGAGCTAAATAGTGAAGAAGAAAATCAATATAATAAAGTAACCTATTCAAGGAATTAAGATGCTCTGGTTGGATTAATCATGGATCATTAGATATTTGACTTTTCTAATTAATTCTTTAACCATGAATTACTTAAAACCCCTAAATTACTATTTAGGATTTGATCAACTAAGATTACCCAAATTAAGCAATCATTATAACCCCTAAGCTAGATTGAAATTGATTTAATGATAGAATTCGATTGACTTGAGAAATTAAATTAGAAACCTCCAAATTAAATCCTTAACTCTCTATTCCTATGTCTAAAGCTATGATTTACCAATCATAATTCAACATCAAAATAACAAAATATCTGAAATCACAAGGATGAACACTAATTATACCAAATCAACATCCAACTAAAATAATTTCAAGAAATAAATACAAGTAATCAAGGAAAGAAAAGAATTAATTAAAGAAAATCAATATTACAAATTAAAATCTCATAATCTAAAAGATGAGAGCCTTAAACTCCTTGAATCAACTCCAAAATTAGCCTTCCATGGCTAGAGAACAGAAGAACTAGAAGAAGAAAAGAAAAGAAAAGCTATCTACTAAATGTTGTGAAAGTCTCTTGTATCTAATAAGTTCTCTCTTTTTATTTAACCTAATTAACTTAAAACCCTATTGGACCTACATTATATGTCTCTTAGGATTACAAGAAATTGACTTTCCTAATTTTTAGAGGCCCAAACCTATTTTTTACAAGGTGATTAATTCTAATAGTTACAACAGTGAATTCCCATAAATTTGACTTTCAACCAATATAAGACCACTAAAATAATGTAATTTGGTTAATCCATAAATACAGAAGTTGTAGAGCTAGCTCTATAAGGATTTAGGTGCTAGTTTCAAGTTAGTTGGACTGAGAAAAAGCTTTAACTTCTTAATTAAATAAGGGCTTGAAAGAGTCCGAACTAAATTTGACTAAAACACCAAAGTTGTAGGTCCTTTTTTAAGCTTTCCAATAGTATAAAGGTCATTCCAATTTGATATCTAGAGCCTAAGATATAACTAAAAAATAGAAATAGTATCAAAATCTAACATTAGTGGAATAAATTCAATATATTATAAAACTAACCCTAAATTATAAAATAAGGCCAATTTTGTGAAATTAAGCATGTGTAACTCACTAAGAGACATAAAATAGGAGGAAATAATATAGTAAATATTTTTCTCATCAAATTCCTATACACTTAGCTCTTATACATCCTTAAGCAAGACACAAGTTTATTTAAAAAAAAAACTAAGAAACAAAAGACTATACTTTTCAAAAACTTTAAATTACAAATTCATAAGAGATAAATAAAAGCTAGCAAGAAACATAACACATCATAAAGAAAAATCTTAACAAACTTGAAACTAACTAACATAATAACCTCATTCAAAAAGAGTATATTGACATAGTAGATTCTCACAAGATTCACTCTTGAACTTTAAGTGTTTGGGATAAGTATTTCACTTAGGTTCCTTCCATGTAATTATCTTACCATAAGCTTGCCAATCATCTAATCTCCATTACTTAAATTGTTGGAAATCGCGCATCATACATGCATAGCGAAATAAAAATTTTGCACGATTTCCACTAAGGATCCATGCGAATTTAGAACGCCATAGATTAGGGATTAGGGTTTATACCTTTCGGCCAAAAATTTTCTGTCTGCTACACAGCAAATCTGATCTGCTTCTGTCCGTTTTTCAATCCAATCTGCTCTCCAAATCACGAACTGGAATAGAAACTAGAAGATCAGATCACCAGTACAGCGTTTATGTGGCTGCACTTCTGTGGTATCCACACGAACCCGTGAATCACCGATGAATGTCCACTACACACACCGGTTGAAATTGGTCTCCTTACACCTCGTAGTGCTAGCTATGCCTCTTCAGGAGTTTTTGGTCAATGAGAGGTGCTAGGGTTTTCTATGCCTTTTTGGTGCATGAATAATGATAGTAAAATTATTATTACCCAACAAGCCTATTTAAATAGGTCCATAGAAAAACCTAACCTATTTGGGCTCTATTCCATGTACAATTATAGGCTTATTATTGGGCCTTATAATTATAACATGAATTCCTAAATATTAAGCCCAAACAATTTGGTCCATTAATTCCAAATTCACTTGGCTCTAGGTGTGCGACCCTACAGGCTCTCATTACGTTGGCAATGATCATTAATCATATTAATGATCATAAACAATGATTAGTGTCTAGTAACACATCATTGTTACCCAAGTAATGAAAAAGTCGGTGATTTGACTAAACCTTTACACGTGATCATCACTTATGTCCTTTTGTCCTATACATCTAGATTGAGTACGAGACATGGACCGTGTCATTCCCGTATAGCCCAACCTTAAGGTTTCTTGATTCCTAAGTAAGCTGACTGAAACAAATGTAATTGATATCTCATATCAATTTATCTGAGCATGGCCATGCATTTTCTCAGATTTACTTAATCAAGAGGCCTATAGATGTTACTCCTGTTATATAGGAGGGACAAATCCCATCTTGATCACACAAACCCCTCCGCATGATATGTGACATATCCAATATCTACCTTTGCATTCACTTAACCATTAGTGACATAGAATAGTATCAAAATATGAAACTCACATGTAGGGAACCTTGGTGATCTCAGGTCAAATGACCATATTAATAATGATCACTAAAAACCACTCATGACACTCATATAACGATCCATGTAGTGTTCTTAATATGGGTCAATCCAGTCTACAAGTTTTCTAACTTGTACTCATTCATGTGTAAACTTAATATCCCATATAAGTCTTCACACATGCTAATCTTAACATATCAAAGTAACCTAATTCACAATGATATATGACTAGGGACATTTAAGAATATAATTATTCTAAGGTTATTATTATAATTGAATATATTACACAGAAAATATATATAAATATAATAATTGAAATTGCCATTAAAATAATATGATTCAAAATTACAATTACCAATATGATTGGTTTTAGGGCATATATACTAACAAAGTAATCATAAAATACAAGCAATACACTAACAGATGCAAGTGATGATAGGATTGCTTGAATAATTATGTATTTTATGGCTAGTAATAAGTAGGAAAGATGAATTCAAAAGGATCCCTAGCAATGGTGCCAAAATTTTGATAAGCCCATCATAATGCATCAAAATTAGATTAAATACTAATTTACTGAAATAATATAGTATAGTGGCACAAACCAAGTCAAACCCCTGTGATCCCTTGGTATTATCATTTATTATGATTTACTAGTGTAAGATACAAAATGCAAAATAATGCAAAAATAAAGTGAAAATAAATGCAAAATAGAAGTAAACTAGTATGTAATGTAAAATGTTGATAAAAAGCAAAATATAGTATGTTATATGAATGAAAAACACATAATCAAGAATTAAAAGATTTAGTTCAAAATCAAATCAATTAAACTAAATTAAATAAAATAAAAGAGCAAAACAACAAAGAGGAAAATTAATATAACGAAGCAGCTGATTCAGGGAATTGAGATGCTCTAGTTGGATTAATCATAGGTCATTAGATATTTAACTTTTCTAATCAATTCTTCAACCTTGAATTACCCAAACTTTTATAATAATTCATGAATCCTATGCTAGATTACCATTTAGGGTTTGATCAATTAACATTAGCCAAATTAAGAAATCATTATAATTCCTAAGTTAGATTGAAATTGATTTAATGATAGAATTCAATTAATTTGAGAAATTAAATTAGAAACTTTCAAATTAATCCCTTAACTCTATACCCTTATTTGTAAAACCATGATTTACCAATCATAATTTAACATCAAAATAGAAAAATATTTGAAGTCATAAAGATGAACACCAATTATACCAAATTACCAACCAACCTAAGTAATTTCAAGAAATTAGTATAGGTAATTAGGGAAAGAAGAAAATTAATTAAAGAAAGTCAACATTACAAATCATAATTTCATAATCCAAAAGAGGAGAGCCTCAAGCTCCTTGAATTAACTCCAAAATTAGCCTTCCATTGCTAGAGAAAACAAAAGCTAGAAGAAGAAAAGAAAAGTTATTTGTTGAATGTTATGAAAGTCTCTTGTGTCTAATGAGTTTTCTCTTTATTTAACCTAAGTAACCTAAAACCTTATTGGACCTCCATCACATGTCTCTTAAGATTACAAGAATGGGGCCTTCCTAATTTTAGAAGCCTAGACCTATTTTTTACAAGGCAAATATCTCTAATAGTTATAGTAGTGAATTCACAAGGATTTGACTTCCAACTAGTATAAAACTACTAAAACAATATAATTTGGTTAACCTATAAACACATAATTGTAGAGCTTGCTCTTATAAGGATTTTAGCATTGGTTTTTGGTTAATTAGATATAGCCTAAAAATCGAAATTGATTTAGTTAGGACTAAAATAGGGCTTTAGCTTCTTAGCTAAATAAAAGTTTGAAGAAATCTAAATTGGATTTTGACCAAAATGCCAAAATTGTAGGTATTTCTTTAAGGTTTCCAATGGTATAAAGATCACTCCAATCCAACATTCAAAGCCCAAGATATAGTGAAAAATAGAAATAATATCAAAAATTTAGCAGGCTCCAAATAAATTTAGAATATTATAAAACTAACCCTAAATTATAAAACAAGGCCAATTCTATGAAATTTAGCATGTGTAACTCATTAAGAGACATGAAATAATGAGAAATAATATAGCAAATATTTTTCTCATTAAGTGATAACTTTTTTAGAAGTTAGAATTCATATGTGGCAATTCACCAATTCAAAATCCCAAACCTAATTAATTTACCAATATTTATGAATCTCTTTTAATAAGAATTGGTATTGCCTTTATTTTTATTTGATTATATGAATACTAATAAGTTCTATGATACCTTTAAAAGTATTATAATTGAACAACAATAAGAAAAAAGAGAAATTGATATCAAATTAAATAAACATCTTAATATTAGAATATAATAACATATGTCTTAGGATAACAAGTGTCAAGCTTAATTGTTTACGTGCTTATAAGTGCAATTAGATGTGTGGTATGCATTTAGAAATGGAACTATATTGGTAAAGTGCCCAATAGTTATGATATAGTCATAGTTTAGTAAGGTTGTCATATAGTTTTAAATGAAAACAAATGTGTCAAAGTAAATTTTAGATATTTGTCCATTTAATTTCTTCAAATTTGTTTGCTTTTGTGACTTATATAATTGTTAGAAATGCTTACCTATCATTTCTCTTATTCCTTCTATCTAGTACAACTTAGATCCATATAACTTAATCCTAAATTGTCCTTTAGGAGGTTATACTACTTCAATCAATATTATTTTATGTATAAATACCTTCTCTTATTTCATTTTACTTTTATCAGTACTTGATGAATTCGAGGGCAAATTCTTTCAAAAAGGAGCAAAGTTTGTAATGCTTGATTGTCAAATTAAAAAAATTTATGCATGAATTTGGAAAAGATTTTTTTTAAATGAAAATCTAGTTGTAAATCACTTAATGTTTCTTTTGGAAAGTTAAATTTTTGTTTCTATAGTTGATTTACAAATTTATGAATTTTTTAGCACTTTATATTTTTAAAAAAATTTAGAAATGTTACCTATTTTAACTACTAGTAGTTAATCAATTTAATTTATGATAGAATAAATATTTAAATACCTTTTAAAACAAGTGTGAAATATTTAAAATTTTAAAATTAGGATTTTGTAAATTAAAGGCAATTTAGAAGTGTAACTATACTATGGCATAAAACTTTATATTTTACAAACTTTTGCCTCATTGTTGTGCATATGTAGTACGTCTTATATCCTTAAGACTTAAGTTTTTTAAATTATTATTATTATTATTATTATTATTATTATTATTATTGAATGCATATTACTACAACATTACACCAAACTCTATTCAACCATCACTCAATGCATATCCTACTTTAATCCTTGTTCTAATTAGCTTTAGATTATCTTTCATTTATTTCCTTCTTTTCCACTTGATAGTAATAAAAATTACTTTTTGTTATATAATATTTATCACATTAAAGCATAAGCACCATACTTTTCCTTACTTAACAACAATAACCACTCAAATACTCCTTTCTCTAAAACTACATTATTTCATCTTAACTACTTAAGTATTTCCATTTTGTTTTTTTCCAACTGACAAAGAGAAATAAGATAAAATGTACTTTGTTCTTTCACTTTGATAGAACCAAATTCCCTTTAGCTTGTCTTGATACCTGCCTTAAAAAAAATTCATCATGTGTTTATTGTTTTTTCTTTGGCAATGTAATAATAGTGCTTCCATTTTTCAATAGTAGCAACTTGTGCAAGGAAAAGAGTAGAAAATTGAAAGAAAAAGGCTAATCAATTGTAGTGATGGTGTTACATACTACTTTAATGGTGTTTATGGGTAATTTTGGCCAAAGTAAGCTATGAATTTGCCTCTTCTGGCATAGGTTAATGTTTATATATTTGTTTAGTTTTAGGCTTTGCTAAAATTTTGCTTAGTTCTTAAATTAACCCTTTTAAACCCTAACCACCAAATCATATAAATTTGAAATGTTATAGTGTTGGATAATAATAACATAATATATTCAACAATACCAGTTAATTGGTGTTGCTTTTTAGCTCAATCTAAGAATTTGAGCTATGGGTCTTAAAAGTTATAGAAAAACTAAACTTAACATATTTGAAATTTTAAGGATTTAATCCTTAGCATGTTTATGAATAAAAATAATGGTTGATTTAGGATTTTTTGTAAACAATTCTTCTTAAAGCTTAATTGTAACTTGACATACTTATTGGAGAATCTAGTCTCTCAAGAACAAGTTAATGTGAGTATATACCTACCGGACATCCTTTATTTTCATTCACTAAAGATCAAGCAATTTTCTTCTATATTTCTTAATTGGATTTTATTATTTTGAGTTAAATACTTAAATTCATGTACATAGATACATATGTTGTATATTTTCAAAAGTAATACATATTTTGAATAAAATTGATGTTTCACTAGTCACCTTTAGTTAGAAATGATATTTATGTTTTAACAAATTATTTTGCATACTATGAGTGCTAGAAAAATTGTTTTATCTATTTTTGGAATGTTAAAAGGTTAATCTATATAAAAATGTGATGATAATGTTCTTAATAGAAATTGAAATACTCATATTTGAAATTGTTATCTTCAATATATGGTATAGTGAATGAATGTTTTCCTTTATTAAAATTTTAAAATGGTTCAAACCAATTCTATTTTACAAATTGGGATCCTTGGTGAAAATTTGTTTAATAGACCTTAAGTGCAATTGAAAATTGAATTGTTGGAGTGATAAGCAAAAATTGAACTACTAAATGGACTACGAGACTTTGAATTATTAGAGGGAGAAGATGAATGATGCTATTGAATATTAACTTAAAATTGTTGGCTCTTTATTGAAATTACCATTGGATCCAAATCTTCAAATCGAATTATTTATCCATGTGTATTTCATAGCCATATGTAAATGAAAGTATTTGAATATTTATCTTATTCACTTACTAGTTTTGACAAAGTATGTATTTTGTCACTTATAATTTAGAAAGTCTTTAGAAAAAATTTATTTACTTGTGTGTTTAAACTCCATCTCTGATTTATTTTAAAAGAAAAGATAGGTTCCAAAAGATAATATGTTACTTAACTATTATATGCATAAAGCGTCAAACTATTTTCAATTTAAGATGGAATTAAATTTTAAATTTTGAAAAAAAATGAAATCTAGGGATTTTAGTGATCTAAATTACTGATAAGGTTTTACATGCTTAGGTTTTCAATGCCCATGATCCTTGATAGATTATTTACTCATTGGGTTCTCTGAATTCAATTTTTTTAGGCAAAATGTTCTATTTTTTAGAGCTTTAACCAACAATTGACATTCCAAATTTTTAAACACAAGAGCTTATGACACATGGTGAGTTAATATACAATTCAAAAGGAAGTTCATTTTTCATCATTATCATAAGTGTATAAGAATCTTGAGTAAACAATAGGTTGTAAATATCAGTTTTAGGTAAGTAGCCCTCTCTTTTTTTACATTATATTTCCTTTGGCTAGCTTTAGAAATATAGGAAGCTCTACCAAAATTTTGGTAGAATTTAATTCTCTTGCATTGTGTTATGTTAAGTCTTATTGTTCATGAATCAGACTTGTGGAAAGTCACATTAAGGTGATCTCTTATGTCGGCCATGTACTCGACATTAAGGCACAATATACTTTGTCGATGTTTTGATAGGAATAATGTAGACAATCCTAGGTTTAGAAAGGTAAATGACCCTATTATATAACAATTAAGTTAGGTTATGGATTTTATTCATTACAAGATCCATATCCAATTATACCACATTGGGTTTCATTACCAATTATACCATCAACTTAATCATCACTTAAAATTTGAGCATTATAAGTAATATTAACATCAACAATCTATTTATAAATTAATGTGATGTCCAAAATTATGAAATTTCTAACAATCTCCCATTTAGGCCTACATTAATTTATAAATCATAACTACTTAAAAATTAATGTCAATACCCATAAGTTTTATTAATTAAGATCATAAGCATTTAACAACATTAGATATTATGTTTGAAGAGATATTATCAAACATGTTGAATGCCTACACCTTGTTAACCAAATAACCAATTTTCAATAGGGATATTAATATAAACACAAATATGCATAATAGAATTAACATAATTTAAATGCAACTAAATATAAATCCTAACATAATAGTTATAACATTTGCCTAAGATGTTTGAAAAGAACTAATATTTTAGACATAGTGATGAGATAAAATCTAAATATCTCTAATCACATGCCATAACCTTGAATATGTACAAAATATATGATGATAATACAAATATCTCATTATGAGTATTTCATCTAAGGTATCGTCTAAGGTAACTTATAAAAAATTGGGGTTTCAAAACCTAGGACAAGCGGTAAAAAGGAAATGAAACACGTGTGTGAAAAGTTTGGTGTTAAAACTTTGGAAAATTATAAAAATTCCACACCTAATACAAAGGAATCTCTAAAGTTCATAAGTTTGAAATTTGAAAAAGAAAATGCCAACTCATCTGCTTTGGGCTCCAAGTTCTAAGTTGACTAAATATCTTCATGTATGTTGTATAGAAATCTTTTGTATATAGAAAAAATTTTAATATTTGCACTATATTTTCAAAATTACTCTTATACAATATACTTTTTATTGAGTTTATTATTTTTTTAATCTAATAATATAATGAACATCAAAATGATTTTTATTTTCTAAAATATAGTGAGGAAATTTAGTCAAATTGTTGAATTAAAAAAATATTTCATAAAAGTTATATAGAAGTAGTATTGAGTGCAATATAGCATTATAAAATTTTTTCTATATATATATATGATGTGTTTTTATTAAAAAAATTTATTTGTTTACATATTTTAATTAAAAAATCATGTTGTCCATCTTTTAATCATTGTTTTTTATTTTTTTAGTTTTAATTTACCATAAAGAACACTTATATAAAAATTTAGGATGTATAATATATATATATATGTATATATATATATATATATATATATATATGTATATATATATATATATATTAAATTGTCTTAAAATAGTTAAAATTGAATATAATTTAAATGATAAAAATATTACTTAAATAATTAATACAATAAATAATTAATTCTATTAAATTTATTTAAAATAGAAAGAAATATTAAGTTTTATGTTTTCATAATTTAGTATTAAAATAATAAATAATAAAGATAATGAATATAAAATAATAAAATAATTTAAGTTTAATCAATTGTCAATGTAACTTAACTTTACATTATCATCTATTCATGCATGTGAATAGAAATTTACCAAAACACTTTTATTAATGCTAAAAATTCATAATTTCTATTACTTTTTTAATAACATATCATTTTATCATTCACTAAAATAAAATTTAAACTCATAAATAAAAAATATAATATATATATATATAATAAACATAATTATACTTTGAATTAAATTTCTATTATGATTATATTTATAATATAATATATAATATTTATTTTATATAATTTTATGTAATACTTATTCTATTTATTATATAATTAGTAAAATATTTATATTTTATACTTAATATACTATATTTATCATAATTTTCAAACTCAAGATGAAGATAATAGGTGAAAATAGTTATTAATTAAATCAAATAAGGGTGATTTTATATTTTATTTATAAATAACATATGGAGTTATTCTTATTATAGAATGTGGATAAATAACTTTTTATAATTTGTAAGAAGTAGCACTTTAAGAAGTTTTGCTTCTCTCATTTTCATAATTAATTCAAGAATTTCCTACTTCCAAAGAAATTACACTTCCAATACTTCTTTTGCCAATCAAATAATGTTATTTTCCTCTTTTATCATAATAATGTATAACATGATTTTTAATTAAAATATGTAAGCAAATAAAAATTTTCAATAAAAACACATCATATATATAGGAAAAAATTTATAGTGCTATATTGCACTCAATATTACTTCTATATAACTTTTATGAAATATTTTTTTAATTCAATAATTTGACTGAATTTTCTCAAAATTTGATATCAATTATATTATTAAATTAAAAAATATTAATCTCAATAAAAAAGTATATTATATAAGAGTAATATTGAATTTTTAGTGCAAATATTAAAAAAAATTCTATATACGAAAGGTTTCTATGCAATAGACATGAAGATATTTAGTTAGCTTGGAACTTGGAGCCCAATGCAATTAAGTTGGAATTTTCTTTTTCAAATTTCAAACTTATGAACTTCATGGATTCCCCATGTTAGATGTGGAATTTTTGTAATTTTTCAAAGTTTTAACACCAGACTTTTCATACACATGTTTTCATTTCCTTTTTATCACTTGTCTTGGGTTTGAAACACCAATTTTTCATAAGATGCCTTAGATAGCACCTTCATCTAAACATGTCTTTAGATAATAATAAGATCATATCATTAAAACTTTTATTAACCCATAATCAAAAGGCTTAAGCAAATCCACATTATTTAGATGATCATGATTTATTTTAACTCCCAATCCTTTAGTAAATGGATCTGTGAGCATACAATCCATGGAAAAACAAGTAATATGTTCATTTATTATCTTATTTTCATAAATTAGTACTATAAACTAAAGTCCTTTACATAGGTAAAATTTTTTATTACTTAGAAAGATGACCATGACAACGGTGTTGTTGCAATAAAACATAAATGGTTAAGAAAGAAATCTCTTAACCAAATAACTTTATAAGCATATTTATAACATCATGCAACATGACATATCCTTATAACAGAGGTTACTATAAATGATTGCTTAATATTTTCTATAACACAACTCCTCCTAACATATGTCTAGACATTGATTCATGATCACCTAAATAACTAACTAAACAAATTTGAGTAGCTTACATTTATGAGATCTCCTACAAATTAGTATGTAATGATTTGTACCTTTCAAGCACCATATCAGTAGTAACCTAATGTCTTTGAACTAATATATATCAGGCTACTTATAACTAATGTATACGAGACATTTCTTATCATTCATTTCCTTTATCATTTAATAAGATAATAGGCTAAAAAAATATAAGAGCACATGAAAGTGTTAAGCCCCTTCCAACAAGATATTGAGATACACTAAATATCACTAAAATCTATCACAAAACCAATATCTATATAGAAAGGCACTTTTAAAAGTCTTTTGTTTCAATTGTTTTATCTCAATCAACATGTCTATATTGTCACTAGCTAGGAAAATGTCATCATTACATATAACAAAAATTATTAAAATGCATGTACTTATCATCATACTCGTGTTTGCATTCTTTCTTAGAAAAAGTTATAATCCCATCAAAATTAAGATACAATCATTTAAACAGTTCTCTTCAATTTCCACATTAGTTACTACATAACCAAAAACATCTAAAATTAATATTACACATTAGTTTGGAACACTTACTGTTATCTTTAATAAAATAAGGTTATCCTATTAAGTAATGTTTAACATGGATTACAATAAAAAATTGATATCATGATTAAAGAATGTCTTTTTAAAGAAAAAGCATTTCTTTTCTTCTTATTATTACAGAATTAAATAGAACAATAACAAGTTGAATATAAATGAAAAAAATGAGAAAAGAGACAATACATTACAAAATATATATTTTTCATTTTACTTATTTTGATATCAAAACATGAACATATATATAATGAAAAAAACCACTATTTACAATGAATAATGGGTTTTTCATTTACAATAAACATACATGGCATCTCTATAAAAATTGAAAGAAAAAATGGTTATCATCTGCTCATAATTCCTCCATATTGCTTGATAGCTTTTGAGGTGTTTGATTCAATTAATTTTGTATATGTTGACTTTAAGGTGCTTTATTACTTTATTTGCTATGAACCTTTCAAGGTTCCTATCTTTTAGTATAAAAATAAGCATGTTTCCTACTCTCTATGTATTAAAGTTTGACACAACACATAAAGGAAGAAAATGTCAATTTTCACATTGAAATATAGGAAATATCAATAGCTTATAGTAGATGAAAGAATCAAGCATCTCCACATCAATAAGAGGATAACACACATCATTAATGCTACAAAATTAAAAATTCTTCAAATCATAGATATGCTCATAATGTATCAAACTAGATATATGCTCATGATAATGTACTTAAGTGCAGAAGATAATAATGATTTGATATGATACCTAGGAATATAAGAGATAGCTTTAGAGATTGAGATAAAAGGTGTAGATCATAGTATTCAATATTGAGAAAGAACTAGAATCTCCCTAAGTTCTTTTAATTAAAGAACTTGTATCCACACTTCAACGATGAGCACACATATTCTACAAAAAGTTTGGAAGGATTCTTGTCTAAGCCTTGAGGTCCTTACAAATGCTTCGTAAAACTTTTATGTATGCCAAAGTGTGGATACATGTTCTTGGAAGGAACTTTGATTGATTCCAAAACCTTTTAAAATGATTAATTTTTGGAATCCATTAAGAAAGAAGGCTTCTAAGATGAAAAGTGTAGACCATAGTATTAATATTACCTAGGCTATAAAGAAAATCCAAAAATCTTTAAAAGATTTCTTCCAAGGTGTGGATATAAGTCTTTGTAAAAAAACTCTAAAAGTTCCTTAGACTTTCCAAGTAGTTATGGTAATGTCATATACCAAGATCTACACACCAAACTTAGAAAATATTTTATTTATGAAAAGAGATATATCTTGAAAGATCATATATTTCTTGTTAGGGAGTTTTATGTATATATTAAGAGCAAAATAATTAAACATTGATTATTAATTAAAAATCAATATTGTAAGTTTAGCCATATATATGATTGCAATAACATAAAACATTTGTTAAATACTAAAACAATTTGTAAATAATAGATGAATATTAATGAAGATTAAAATGGACTTACACGATAATCACCATAAAAAATTAACGTTGTAATTTCTTGTTGTTAAATTGTCATGATTATTAAAATGGACTTACATGATGGTCACCATAAAAACTTGACTTTGGAAGTACTTTAAATGTCATTGATGAAATTATCTATAGTTGCATTTATTTAGATTTCTTTAGTTTTATTCATTTAAACTTCATAAATTCATTATTCAATTTTCTTTAGTTTTTCTCATTTAAACTTCTTTATAAACTCAATCATTTAGACATGTTTAGTTTCATTCATGTAAACTTCTTTATAAATTCCATTCATTTAGATATCTTCATATTTTTCAAGAAAATTCCATTATATTAGATGTTGGTTAAACCCAAAATTAACATTTTTTATGTTTGCTATTTCCTCAGCATTATTATAGATTTTTTATATGTGAACAATTAAATATGAACAGAAGTTATTTTTGAACCAATTTAACTTAAAAAGTTATATTTATTTCAATATGTCTTATGTCTATTAATTTTTATAGTTCACATGCTTATTGTAGAATTTTAAGTAAAAATAACATATAGATAAACCAAAAAAACAATTTTGCAAATTGAAAAAAATTAATTGTTATTGCTTTATTCATAATGAAAGTATAAATAGATGAGTAAAAAGAAATAATATCTTGTAAATTTATACAAAATAACTATATCAAATCACTAATAAACAAAAACTATACATCTACATATGAATACATAAAAAATTAAAGAAATCACTATATATCAAAATCTTCATCATTGATATGAACTTTAGTATTGTTGCTCAAATTTCTTTAATTTGTATACTCCATAAGAAATGAGAGAGTACACAACAAAAGAAAATTGAAGGGTAAAATTCTCTCATTATACATTCTCTTAATGAAAATAGAATGAGTGATTAGTAGCTCTTCCATTTACTAATTTTTCCATTGCACTTTTACTTCATGAGAAATGAGAAAGTGTACAATGAAAGAGAAATGAAAGTTAAGATTCTTTCATTATACGCTCTCTCAATAAAAGTGGAGTGAGAGAGATTAATATAAATTTTATATATCAAACTCATCATACTTAATAATATATTTAAAAGTTGTTAAAAGAGTTTATATAGAAAAACAAAGTTAGAGTAAAGATTTATAGAAAAAATATTGGTTATTAAACAAAACCAACATCATATGCTTCTATAGTTTCAAACAAGACTCCTTAAATGGCTTGTAAATGATGGCTATTAATTGGATCAATGTCCTATGCTTTTACAATTTTCAACAAGACTCTTGAAATATCTTTTAGGTAATAGTTATTAACTAGAATTGACATCCTATGCTTTTATAGTTTCCAATAAGACTCTCGAAATGCATTTTAGACAATGGTTGAGTACAAAACCAATGTTCTAAGTTGTCACATGTGGTCTATATGTTAGTTATGTTCTTGTTTATCGGCTTAAGTTTTCATTTAATTTCAAAATTGTTATTATGTTAGTTTTATTGTAAATTGATGTCTATCGACTAATGTAAATCATCAATTCTATAGTAGTATTTGGTCCTTTTGAATTAATTCCTTACTCTTTTGAACATTGGCCTTTAGGTCTTCCTTCTTATGCATATTAAATGAGCAGTCACTTCTTATGAATACAAGATTGGGATATAAGTCCATTTGTCCCATAAATATTACAAGGTAAATTTAGGGTAGAATTTTAAGTAGCTTTTTTAAAAAAATTCTTATGATGTTTCCCTTTTTTTTTTGGCTATATGAAGTTAACTCCCCTTTTGCTAATGGAATTTTTTTTTTCCTAAAAGAACATTCAATTTTTTCCTTCTACAAATCCAAAAAAATCCTTTTTCAAATTCATTACTTTCTTTTTTAAAAGTTTGTTCTTAATTTTTTTAAAGATTGAGCAACCAATTTTTATTTTTCTAAAACTTATTTTTATTTTGAAAAACCACCTCTCTCCTTAATTTTTAAAATTCATTAATTATTTTCAAAATGAACAACTACTTGCTTTTTGAAATTCTAGTTACTTTTGAAAAAAGCAACCACTTGCTCTTCAACATTATGGTTGTTTTTTACATGAGCAACCTTTTATACTTTAGCATTTTAGTTTCTTTCTAGAGGAGCAACCATTTGCTTTTTAGCATTCTAGTTGCTTTCTATAGAAATAACCATAAGCTTATTCGAAATGCTTTTAGAATGAGCAATCATCTTGCTTTTTAAAACTTCATTTTCCTTTATCAGATTTTCTTTTTCCTTTTGTAAGGAAATTACTTCATTTGTTAGAAGAAAATTTTCTTTTAATAAATCATTTTGTGAAATCACATCCATTTCCTCAAAACCTTCATTTTCCAATTTAAAAAAAAATAGTTTCATTTTTCAAAGAGTTAAGATTATTATGTAATTCTTGATTCTTATTTCTCTAGGTATAAAAATCATTTTTCAACATTTCAAAACTTTGTTCAATTCCTTGATTTTCACTTTGTAAAGAATTAAAATCATCTTTCAAAGTTTCAAAATTCTTTTATAAGGAAGATTTTTCTTTGAAAATGGAAAGATATTTTTTTATGATTTTTTAGGAATCCTTTAATAAACTTTCAAAAGCTTTATGTAACTTATCATAAGAAATAGGAGAGTTAAGATCCATTACCTTAGTATAATCTTATTTGGTCATAAAGCAAAGTTGGAAACTTCCTCTACTTGCTATTTTTTTTATCATAATCATCCAAAGGTATATTTTTATCATCCTATGTAACTATCATTGCTTTCTTCCTGGTTGCTTTTTTAAGGAATCCTCTCTTTTGATTTAGGCAATCCACCTTGATATGATTAGGCTTTTTGCATTTAGAGTGCTTATTTCTATTATTGCTTGCTTTTTTCTAAAAAAAATGACTTTTGATGTTTGTCTTGCATTTTCTTTCTATCCATTTTGATGAACCTCTTGACAGGATATGTAATGTCCCAAATTTTCAATTCTATTATTTGAATTTCTAAATTCTAAGGTCGTAGAAACGAAGAGCACGTTTGAATTAGCTTGGTGGGTGAATCTTAAGTTGAAAGGAATTAAGTGTAAGGGTAAACAAAATTCTGAAGGAAAAAGGATAGTAGGGAAAAGAATTTATTTTCATAAGCAGTATAAATGATCAAAGGAGGTTAGAAAACCCTAAAAAGGGAAGTTGTCTAAGTCTGACAGTGTAAGAAATTTTAAACAGACAGAAACCCTATGGACTAAATTGCAAAAGTGCAGAATCGGATGTAGTTAAAGTGAAATAACCAAGAATTTATGATCTAATATGAATAACTAAGATTTTGGGGTGTAATATGTGATTTTCTTTTAGTGTGGCCAATAGACACATGACAAGTGTCCTTGTTAGAAGAAAATGGCCAAGTGTCCTTATTTGAAGAAATGGCAAGAATAGCCTTACTATTAGTGAAAAAGGACTAAATTACCCTTGAAATTGTCAAAAATGGCAAGAATACCCTTGAAGCTTCATGAAAAGTCTTCTTCCTTCTCCTTTCTTCTCAAAAGCTGTGGAAGACTCCATGAAAGCTGCAAAAACGTGCAAGAGAGAGAAATCTTCTTTTGAGTTTTTCACCCAAAAATAGTGAGATTTAGGCTTGGGGGTAGAAGGGAAAGTTGCTCTTCTCATCAAGCTCTATCCATTGGTGTGTTTAGATTGAAGAGAAGCTCAAGTTTGATCAAGTTTGGTGAGCTCTAAGTAAGGATTTTCAAGTTGCACCAAGAGGTAAAAATGTTCTCCTCCAAAAGTTCTTTAAAGTACTCTTTTTAGTTTCTTGAGATTTTGATGTTGGAGTGGTCAAGGGTGATTGAACATGGAGTTTAGGATGATTTGAATATGTTTAATGGTGTTTTGGATGTTGTTATGTTAATCTATGGCTTTGGTTTGGTGTAAAAATAGCAAGAAACCATGATGTACACACTTAGATTTTAGAGGCATAATGGTGCATGTGTGGATTTGGCATGATTTGTTTGGAATTTAGTTAAATTGATAAAATTAGGATGATTCTTATGAGTTATGAAGCCTAAGGAAGATGAAATTTTGAGTTATGAAAGTGTGTATGAAACTTCCCTTTTGAGAAGTCAAGGGGAGAAGGAGGTTTAGCCATGTAAATTGTGTTTTTGGAAGATCAGTAATGTACATGGGGTAGAACACAGCCCATGTTGTACCCCATGTTCTGAACACGGGGTAGAACACGGCCCATGTTCACCCCCATGTTCTTCAACGAAGGCAGATCAGTAATGTACATGGGGCAGAACACAGCCCATGTTGTACCCCATGTTCTGAACACGGGGTAGAACACGGCCCATGTTCACCCCCGTGTTCTTTGTTAAGTGAACATTTTGGCTTTAATTCTTCACGTTTTGCATGGTTTTACTTCCGGATCCTTTTCTAATGTTCACATGTGTCATTTCGAGGCTTGACAACAAGATATAGAGCATCTAAGTATGCATTTATTTAAGTGGAGGAAGTAAAGAATACATGAGGTGTAAGGAAAATGATGATGTTCTAAGAAGAACTATGATGTGTATTTCTATAGACTAAGGAGTGACAACTTGGAAAGGCAAGAGGAAGTGTAAAGAAGTTGTTAAGTGAGGGCATAGGAAACATCACATTGGAAGCTTGTAAAAGGTAGCTAGCTTTATCCTTAAGCTCTGTTTTCTATTTACATGATTTTCGGTATACTTTGCCATTATATGGAATGTGTATGAAATAACTATGTGCACACCCCGGGAAGACAGTCAAATACTGTGTGAGTAAGGCCTATGGCCCGAGTTATCCCCGGGATGGTAATGAAAATTGCTGTGTGCGGTACCTATGGCCAGACACCTCGGGAAGACAGTGTGATACTGTGTGAGTAAGGCCTATGGCCCGAGTTATTCCCGAGAAGACAATGAATTACTGTATGAGGCCTAGGTACGATTATCTGTGGTGGCTATCTAGATATCTATATAAGTCCTTGAATGGGCTTGTTGATTGCTATGTGTGATGCACATTTCTTACAATGGTACGGAATGAGATGATAAATGATTAATCATTTTTGAAACGTGTGTTTTATTTGCTTAAGGATCTGGAATGGCTTGATATGTTTTCATGGTAATAGCTAGCTACTGAGAAACTCTGTTTCTTATGTTTTCTGTGTTATACTAACCATTCCAGGTGATGCTTCTAAAGGCCCTCTTGACAAGGGAGAATAGAGATTTTGAAGATGTATTAAGAATAATTGTATAGTTGTTAATTTTGTAAGTGATGGATGTAAAGTTGAACTTGTTGTATAATTACATAACCCTTGCCTATATTATTTGAGATGCAGAATATTCGTGGTATTGAGTTAGCCTAGAGTAGAAGGCAAATTAGTATGCAATAATTATCTATTAAATGAGGATTAAGGTGTTAATAAGTAAGGGATTTACAGGATAAGCTATTTCTTTATAATCTTCAAATTCAACATCATCTTCTTCTTCATCTTCTTAAGAAAATGTTAAAGCTTTAAGAGTAATGTTTCTTTTCCTTCTACTAGTTACATCTTTCATTATCTTAGTTTTCTCATAAGTTATGAGTTTGCCTTTTAATTTATCATAAGTGAGAATATCAAGAGCATTGCATTCTTTAATAGTATTACACTTAGATTCTTATAAGCTTGAAAGATATCTAAGGTTTTTCAAAATGACATCTTATTTGAGAATGATTTTTTCTAAAACATAAAGATCATTCAAGATAGTAGAGAGTTTTTCAAATATAGACTTTTTGCCTTCATTCTCCTTCATTTGGAAAAGTGAATACTTTTGAGCAAGCATATTTAAATGTGTAACACACACTTGCCTTGTTCCTTCAAAGGTAACTTAAAGTTTATCCTACATTTTTTTGTCAAAAATCCATTTCGATATTTTCCTTTTTTTTAGGATTAATTGACTTAGCATAAAGATTGCTCTTTTTATTTTCAGCTTGACTCCATTCATTCTTTAGTTTAGGAACATTAGCTTTACCTTACTTTTTCATTAGAAGAAAGTATCCTTCTTCGATCAATTCTCACATTTAATCATCAATGGCTTAAAGGAATATCATCATTTGATGTTTCTAATAGTCCTAATTACTTTCTATTAGTGTGTGTCCTAGGAGCCAATTGTAAAGATGATTGTAATATTACACAATGTATTACATTTCATTTTGACAATACAATTATTAAATTTTATTTTGTTTTATTTTGCGCAAATTATAACTTAAATATAATAATTCTCCTTGGAATAGCTTTACTATTCCTAAAATACTCCTAGTCAAGTATTATTATGAAAAGAATAGTAATAATACATCGAGATTAGCATGTATAGTGACTGATGATTATGAATTATAGATGTGTGATATTAAGTCAATACATGAGTACATTATTAGTGAACAATGTGTTAGATTTTGGATCATCTTACACAACGGAATTTTAAAATTTTGATCCGAATTCTACCTAGAATCCATGCAAAAGAAATAAATCAGTGTTAGGGTTTTACCTTATTCGTGCTCGTATTCTTTCTGAATAAATCCTAGAGAAATCGAGATGAATCAAACACTGGTCGGAAGGTACAACGTTTCTACAGTATCTACACGGAGTGAACAATGACTTTTCTCTTTCACGAAGTTGCTAGGATTCGTCTCTCTCACCAAGATTAGGATTTGTGTTTTCTGAGTAATTTAGGATTTTATGGAAGCTTATGTACTTTTTTTTGTAAATTGCAGCCTTCAAGTCCTTTTATAGAATTAAAGCATATCACAATCCTAGTCCTACTAGGATAATGCTTTAAAAGAATCCTAATTACACTTAACAACTATCACTTTATCCTTATCATAGAAAGAATGAAGAGAGATAAGACTTATCTATTAATTATCTAATATTAGACAATAATATTATCTCATAATATAATTATCTAATATTAAAATTAGCATATAGTTATCTTATATATTAGAAAATAATATTATCTCATAATATAATTATCTAATATCTAATAATGTAATTATCTGATATTACTTTAATATCAAATAATATCACATAATAGATGACATATATATTATGTGAATAAAAATATTATTATCTTTAAAATATATATGCATGAAAATAATTCGAAGTAATTGAATTTTAATCTAACTAAAACTCAATTAATTATTGTCTCATTCCTACTCTTTTTGTGTGACCCTATAGGTTCTTACTACATTAACAATAACTCATCTTTGGGTTATAAATAGTGATCAGTATCTAGCAATACATCACTGCCATTCAAGTAGTAAGAATGTTTGTAATTCGACATCTACCTAATATATGATCAACACTTTGCATCATAATTCCTTTTGTAACAATATCCAAATTAAATTGGAGGCATAAATTGTACCATCCTCTTCAATGTTCAATTTATATTTCTTGATACTGAGTAAACTTAAAACAAATGATCAATATCACATATTGATCCAATTGAGCATGGTCATGCATTTCTAAATCTCACTCAATCAAAGGGCCCAAGGATATTTCTCTTTTATATAAGAGTAATAAAATCTCATCTACATTACTCACTTCCCTTTGCATGATTCGTGACACACCCAATTAATATTCTATGAGTCATCTCGATTAAAAGTGACATAGGATAACATCAAAGTGAGTAACTCCTCATGTAGGGAACTGCAGTGACTTCAGGTCAAAGGACTATGTGCATTTGTGGTCATATGAGAATAACTAATGACATATCTATCCACGTAATATTCTCATAGTGGGTCAATCCAGTACATTGTTCACTAACAATGTACTCATGTATTGACTTGATATCATATATCCATGATTTATAATAATCAGTCACTATATATGCTAGTCTCAATGTATTATTACTATCCTTTCATAATAATACTTGACTAGGGGCATTTTAGTAATAGTAAAACTATTCCAGGGATAATTATTATATTAAGTTATAATTTGTGCAAAATAAAATATAATAATTGTATTATTAAAATGAAATGTAATACATTGTGTAATATTGCAATTATCTCTATGATTAACTCCTAGGACACACACCAACATAATATATTGGACTAACCTATTGTGAGAATATTGCATGGATAGACATGTCATTAGTTATTCTCATATGATTACAAATGCACATAGTCCTTTGACCTGAAGTCATTACAGTTCCTTACATAAGAAGTTACTCACTTTGATATCATCCTATGTCACCTTTAATCGGGATGACGAGTAGGGCTTTAATTAGGTGTGTCACGAATCATGCAGAGGGAAGTGAGTGGTGTAGATGAGATTTTGTTACTCTTGTACAAAAGAGAGATATCCTTGGGTCCCTTGATTGAGTGAGACTTAGAAATGCATGGCCATGTTCAAATGGATCAATATGTGATATTGATCATTTATTTTAAGTCTACTCAGTATTAAGAAATATAAACTGAACATTGATGAAGATGATACACTCTGTAACTCCCTTACTCATCAACGCCTTATTCCTCATTTAATAGATAATTAACGCATACTAATTTTCCTTCTTCTCCAAACCAATTCATGATATTGCAAATTTCTGTATCTCATACAACATGAGCAAGATTCATACAATTATACAAAAAGAGTTCAACTTACAATTCGTACATCCATCATATACAATATCACCAACTATGTAACCATTTTTTTTTCTTTTACATTTACAACTTCAAAACATCATTGAACTTTATCATGAGAGCCTTAGGAAGCATCACCTGGAATGATTAGTAACAATACAGAAAAACATAAGAAACAAAATTTCTCAGTAGCTAGCTATTGCCATAAAAATACATCAAGCCATTCCAGATCCTTAAGCAAATAAATCATACGTTTCGAAATGAATTACTCATTTGTCATCAAATTCAACATCATACCATTGTAAGAAATATGCATTGCACACAGCAATCATCAAGCTCATTCAAGGACTTATATCAATATCTAGATGACCATCACAGATAATTGTACCTAAGCCTCACATAACAATTCACTGTCTTCCCGGGGTACTCGAGCAAAAGGCCTAACACAGTATCACACTGTCTTCCCGAGGTTTCTGGCCATAGGTACCGCACACAACAATTGCACTATTATCCCCGAGGATCTCGAGCCATAGGCCAAACACAGTATTTTACTATCTTCCCGGGTTGTGCCACAACAATTGCATTATCATTCCGGGGTACTCGAGCCAAAAGCCTAACACAGTATCACACTGTCTTCCCGGAATGCGTGCACAATAATTTCATACACATTCTATACAATGGCATAAAATACAGAAAATCATGTAAATAAAAAACAGCTTAAGGATAAAGCTAGCTACCTTTTACAAGCTTCCAATGTGATGTTTCCTTTGCCCTCACTAAAAACTCCTTTCCAATTGTTACTCCTTAGTCTACATAAATACACATCATAATTCTTTATTAGAATATCATCATTTTCCTTAGATCTCATATATGCTTTACTTCCTCCACATTGATAGATGCTCACATGCATACTTAGATGCTCTATACTTTGTTTTCAAGCTTTGAAATGACATATATGAGCATTAGAAAAGGATCCAAAGGTAAAACCATGCAAATCCTAAAGAAACCAAGCCAAAAAGTTCACTTAACAAAGTACACGGGGTTCCCATACCCCGTGTTCAAGGCCGTGTTTCTCACTGGATCACTTCAGGGCTTCACTGGGTTACTCGACAAAGAACACGGGGGTGAACACGGGCCGTGTTCTACCCCGTGTACCTTACTGCCCTTCAGTTCTGAAGTAAACACGGGGAGTGTTGCACCCCGTGTAGCACACTGATCAGCCTTCGACGAAGTACACGGGGTTCAACACGGGCCGTGTTCTACCCCGTGTACATTACTGATCCTCCAAAAACACATTAAACAGCTAAAACTCCTTCCTTCCTTCTTTTCCATATTCATGGTTTTGGCTTCTCAAAAGGGAAAATGCACACACACACTTTCACAATTCAAAGTTTCATCTTCCATAGGCTTTATAATTCATAAAAATTATTCTAACTTCATCAATTTAACCAAGTTCCAAACATATCATACCAATTCTACACATGCACCATTATGCCTCTAAAACCCAAGTGTGTACATCATGGTTTCTTGTTGTTTTTACACTAAACCAAGGCTATAACTTAACATAACAACATCCAAAACACCATTAAACATATTCAAATAATCCTAAACTCCATGTTCAATCACCCTTGACCACACCAACCTCAAGTTTTCAAGAAACTACAAAGAGTACATTAAAGAGCTCTTAGAGGAGAACATTTTTACCTCTTGGTGCAACTTGAAAATCCTCACTTGGAGCTCCCCAAACTTAATCAAACTTGAGCTTTTCTTTAATCTAAGCACACCAATGGATAGAGCTTGGTGAGAAGAGCAACTTTCCCTTCTACACCTTAGCTTGAATCTTAGTATTTTTAGGTGAAAAAGCTAAGAGAAACTTTTCTCTCTCTTCCTTCTCTCTCTCTCTCACGTCTTAAGCTTCTTTCATGGGGATTTCTGCAGCTTTTAGAGAAATGGAGAAGAAGGTAGAGTTTTCATGAAGCTTCTAGGGGCATTTTAGTCCTTTTTAAAATTTCCAAGGGTACTTTAGCCCTTTTTCACCAATTAGTAAGGCTATTCTTGCCATTATTTTTCTAACAATGACACTTGTCATGAGTCTATTGGTCACACTAATTAAAATCACATATTGCACCCTAAATTCTTGATTATTCATATTAGATCCCAAATTCTTAATTATTTTCACTTTAACCACACCCGATTATGCACTTTTGCAATTTAGTCCATATGGTTTCTGTCTGTTTAAAATTCCTTACACTGTCAGACTTAAACAACTTCCCCTTTTAGGGTTTTCCAACCTCCTCTGATCATTTATACTGCTTAGGAGAATTAATTCTTTTCCTACTATCCTTTTCCTTCAAAATTTTGTTTACCTTACACTTAATTCCTTTCAACTTGAGATTCACCTACCAAGCTAACTCAAATGTGCTCTTCGTTTCTACGACCTTAGAATTTAGAGATTCAAATAATAGAATTAAAAAAAATTCGGGACATTACACACTCCATGCCTCCAATTCGATTTAAATATTATTACAAAAGGGATTATAATGCAAAGCGTTGATCATATATTAGGTAGATGTCGAATCACAGACATTCTTACTACTTGAGTGGCAGTGCTGTATTACTAGATACAGTTCACTGTCTATAGCCCAATAATAAGTCATTATCAATATAGTAAGAACCTACAAGGTCACATAAAAGGAGTAAGAATAAGATAATAATTAATTAAGTTTTAGTTAGACTAAAATTTAATTAATTAGACTTATCTTCGTGCATATATATATTATTAAGATAATAATATATTTATTCACATAATATATATATATATCATATATTATGTGATATTATTTGATATTAAAGTAATATTAGATAATTATATTATTAGATATTATATAATTATATTACGAGATAATATTATTTTCTAATATATAAGATAATTATATACCAATTATAATATTAGATAATTAATTGATAAGTCCTATCTCTCCTCACTCTCTTTATGATAACGATAAGGTAATAGTTGTTAAGTATGATTAGGATTCTTTTTTTGAAGTATTATCCTAGTAGGACTAGGATTAGGATATGCCTTAGTTCTATAAAAAGGACTTGAAGGCAGCAATTAAGTAAAATGCACATTAGTTTCAATCAAATCTTAAATCACTCAAAAATGCCTAACTTAATCCTAGTGAAAGAGACGAATCCTAGCAGTTTCGTGGAGGGAAGAAGTCATTGTTCACTCCATGTGGATACCATAGAGACACTATACCTTCCAGCTAGCATTTGATTCATCTCGATCTCTCAAGGATTTGTTCAGAAAGAATACGAGCACAGATAAGGTAAAACTCTAACATTGATTTATGTCCTTTTGCATGGATCCTAGGTAAGATTTGGATAAAAAATTTTAAAATTCCACTACGTATGTTGATCTAAAACTTTACGTTTCATTAAACAATTGTAGTCTAGATGTAGAATGAATTCTTTGTCCATGTAATAGTCCAAGGTTATCTATATTATGTTCCTAAAAGATCTTTACTAAAAAAATGGTTTAGTTTTAATAACAAAGACTAAACTCAAATACAAATTAATAAAACAAACATACACAAAAGAGAGGTGAATTGGTGTTTAAAAAATTTAGGCAATATAAACTTCAAGAATAGCTTGCTTTTTTGTAATCCCCAAAGAGCAACTAGATAATAAATTTCAAAGATCAAGTAAATAATAAGTAAAGATATGAAATTAGTGTAAGAAATAAAAGAGTAAAGGAAAGAGAAGATAGCATCAGTGCATAATGGTTCAATTATCTAAAGGAAAAATCCTTCCTTTGCTACTCTACTCTCCATGATCAAATCGAATTTTAATTGTTATCCACTAGCACTTTTTCTTTTACAAAGCACAAGTATATTTTCCCATTTGATCTTTCAAATACTCAAGTAATCCTACCTTAATACTTGAGGATTTCTTTTCATAACCTAGATATTAGGTGTTTATAAGCATTTCTCTCACATTTCACCCTAACTAGTGAACCTTTAAAGGATAAGATTTGTCTCTTAAAGAGACTACAAGGATTTATAATACACTTTAATAATGTAGATATGCAAGTTTAAGCTTAAAGAAATAGAACTACAAAAAAGATAGAGAGTTTCTAAAGAGAAAAGACTGCTTGATATTTTAATCCATAAATTATTGTCCTTTATTTATAGTTAAACGGTTAGAATTAGCCATTGAAAATGTATAAATCCCAATATATAAACTTAACCTAAAAGGCTTATTTTCTTGCTTTTTGATCTTCTTTACTACTTGCTCTTTCCAACTTGTCATTGTCCAATCACATCAATCTTCAACATTTGTAAGTGTGCATACCTTACTCTTTCATATTCTATCTTGATATGTCTATTTCAATATGTAATATAAAAGTACATTTCACTTGCTTTTTTAGAAAACTTTAAATTTTGATAGTAAAGAGTCCTTTTTTGAGCAGTACCATTGCTTGCTCTTTCAAATATTTAGTCAATCAAAGGCTTTTTAGTTAAGTTAGCACAAGGTGGATCAACAAAGAGCAACTTGAAGTCAAAAAGTGTTTCTGCAAAATGTAGTATGATAACACATAGAAGCAAAAGAGCAACTTGAACAATTTTATTACTTTTTTAAAATTTAATAGCCTATAACACAAGTTTCTTATATATATATATATATATATGGAAAAAATAATATATTATATATTAAATCAATTTCTTTTTAAATGAAAAAGCATGCAAAATAAGGTTGGAATTGAATTTGATTGTCTCAAATTAGTCCAAAGAGCAACTAGACTCTAATACTTAACAATAAACTAAATTTACAACCTTACAACATTTAAACTATTATATCATATCTTGGTATTTACAAATAATTATTTTCATTAATCACAATCATCATTGAAACAAATTAAATTATTAATTAATAACTTATAGTGGTCCCACATTTACAAAGTGTATGATCCAATTTAATTAAATTATTTAATTACAAATTTTATTTTTTTACTCTCATTACTTTACAATTCACTTATTATTTTCTTCTTTTTATCATTAGTTATTTGTTTTGAATAAATAATTAATATGAATCAACTATTGAATCATTTCCTATTTATTAATATTTTTTGATGAAGTCCAATTTTGTAATATTAACTATTAAGAGTAAGGTTATTTTCACCACACTTTTGATAATGTTACAATTTATTAAATACAAAAAATCTCATATAGATTAAATCATCATAAATTAAAGATGATAAGCATTAAGGTTCTTAAATATCAAAATTTTGTAAAAAAAAATATTAAAATTAATTTTTAATCTTTTTGAACTTAAATTATTCAAAATTACTATAAAACATTTAACTTGGCTTATTTTATTACTAAAATTATATTAATCAACTAAAATTGTATTAATCATAGTTAAAAAGCATGATTAATTATAATTTCTCATAAATAAAAATATGATTGTAAAAATTATGAAAGGTAAAACTTATACTTAATTTTAATAATAAATTAAGTCAATTGCATTTAAAATTAAGAATAATTCTAGGTATTTTATTTTTATTAAAATAAAACTAAAAAATTAATTATTAGTAAGCATATTAATATAATAAAGTGAAACCCTAACATCAAATCAAGGGGATTCACCTTTTATGAAAGTTAGGAATGTGCCCACCATTATTTAAAAAAATTTAAATATAGTTACATGTTAAAAATACATTCAATGATGGATTTTGAAGCATAACATTTTAAGGTAAAAAATTTTTGGAAACAAATAATTAATATAAAATATTTTTCAAAAATTTTATACAAAATTACATACTATTAATACATAATTTTTAAAGTTTATAAGGGCTAACAAGCCAAACTCGTATAACCATTCTTAAACTTGGTCACATAATATGTTTTGTTCTCATGAAAATGCTTATAAAATTTAGCAATGTGTCACAACCTATTTTTTGGTCCATTATAATCAATGTAAAGATGTCCTGCTAACATCCTCACCACCCCTTCTCTTTTCCTTTTCAAAAAAGAAAAAAAAGAAAAATTCTTATTATTTTTATGAAGTGTAGAACTTTTAGGTGATTTTTTACAAGTAAAAATTTTTTTGTTATCATTCTCTTGAAAACTTTAATAATGATCAAATTGAACATGGAGGTATATTATTGAAATTTTAGAAACAAAGTTGAAAACTATATGAGCAACTATACTTTCTAAAAATGTTATCTATAAGATATTGTTATGTATGAAAACTTCATAATGATACTTTACAAAAAAACTCAAGAAATTTTATCTTTCTAAAAAGGACTAATTTGACATTGAAAATATGCATGAAGTCAGAGGTGAAAAATCTTTTGCTTGAAAAGTGTGATAGTACGAATAGATGATAAAACTTTATTTTTAGAATGAAAAAAAAACTAGTATTGTGAAGTTTCTACTTCTTCCTTGAGAAAAAACAATAAGCTTGGATCATCAAAAAGAACATGTTACTAAAGTTTAAAATCATGAGAATAGATAGTTTTAATGAAATAAATTTATGATAAAACTCAAGAAAAAGAGAGATGATGGACTTTTCAAAAATTAATCTTATTGTTAAATAGATATAAAAAATTAAAAGCATGTTAGCAAAAACCAATAAATTTATAAAGGATTATTTGTAATTAGATTATTATTTGAAAAAAAAGGAGTCATGATTTATAGAAAATAACATCTCCAAAATTTTCCTTTGGCAGACATCACCAAGGAAATTAGCAATCTTCCAAAAAAAATTTCATAACAATAAATTAGGGAAGTGCTTTGAAAATCTTGTGTATAAAATTCCTCCTTTACTTTCCTTGTTACATATATAAAAATATATTTTTATTGCCTATAAAAATATAAGACTATTGAAATTTAAAACAATATATCTATAATCTTGTGTGAAATAACTAGTAGAAAAAATCATGTAAGGATAACCTTTTAAATATAATGGAAATGAAATATGCAAATATCAAAGATAAAGTACATAGTATGGCCTTATGGCCTATTATAATCCAAGTTCACAAAGTACCAGACTTGATTATAAGCCCTTAATAATTATACATAACTATACTAAATGAAAGGTAGTCTCCACTAGTAAATCTTAAAACAATAAAAGCATCCATCAAGCTAGAAAAGTATCTAAAAAATATCAACCAATGAGTGGTGAGTGCAAATACTCAGTGAATGGTTACTTAACCCCTATTTTGATGTGTCTTAGCTAGAAAAACATATATATTAAAATATATATTAATAATAATGGAATTTTTGCCAACACTTCTTAAAATTTGATAAATTCACAACTGTGTGTATATATATATATATATATATATATATATATATATATATATATATATATTTATCTATTTCATAACAAATGGCAAGAGGTATGTAGGTTTCTACCTTATTTCTCCTATCATCCTTATCATATTCATCACCATCCTTATCTCTCAAGCCAATCTTATCCCACTTATTAGTATAAAAAAGGTATCAACTATAAATTCCTTATTCACATTCAAGATACTACAGCTCTTTTAGTAATTATAATGAAGACAGCCTCTCAAACTTTCAATAATATATAGTTTTTTTCCTTTTTGTAGTGAGGAAAACCTTTTAGGCTTCCAATACTATTTTATCGTTTTTCTAATGAAGATAACCTTTTAGGCTTCTAACATTATACTAATTTATCATATAGGCCATTATAAGCTTTAATTTCATGGTAGAGTCAAAATATCATCTTTGTCATAGTCATCATTTAAATAGCCCCAAATAAAATTCAAGATCATCTGGGCTTAGTTTTTCAATTTCATATTATTAATAATAAATTTAAGGTCCATCACAATATTGTTCAAAATTATAACCAAAGTATCTCAATTAGGCTAACAATATTTGCATATAAATTTAAAAATGAGTAATTGAGCATCATCTTTTCCCTTGTGGGACTTTATAATTTTCAAGCTAAAGTAAATATAGGTAATACTCATAGGTCTAATTAATCCTATAAGTTCCTTTTACACATTCTCTTAGCTTATAATAACCCGAGTAGGTCCAAGATTAACTTTTTTAGGAAAAAATATTTCTTTAAAATTAAAAAAACTGTTCATCTTGTATAAATAAATATAAAATAATATTTCTTTTTAAGATTAATGTGTTGAAAGCACTAAAACTTCTTTTCTTAATTTTTAATCCTTACTTTTCTAAACTAAACTACTATTACAAAAAGAATTTCCCCTTTTTTATATATAAAGGAGTGGCCTACAGTGTGAGCCACCTTTCACACATATATATAGTAAAATTTGATTTCTTAGTTACTATATTTATTAGGGAACTATAACTTTTATTAAAAAATTAATTAAGTTTGTTGATAAATTTCTTAATCAATTAATTAAAAAAACTTAACTCTAGAGATTTTTGGGATGTTTAAACTATATCTCAGATTTCTTTTCCAAAATTTTCAAATCTTATCAAACCATTGCATAAATGTCTTAAAAGGAATCCTTCTCTTTAGACTGATGTTCATACCAAAATAGTTAGGTAAGTTAAAGCTCAAGTCAAGAGTCTCCCTTGTCTGTATATTTCAAATCCAAATGTGTTTAAAATTATTGAAATTGATGCCTTTAATTTAGAATATAAAGGTATACTTAAACAAGTTTTAGATGGTAAATAGCATATAGTTACATTTACATTAAAGCATTAGAATTATGTACAACAAAATTATTCCACTCTAAAAAATGAAATTTTAGTAATTATTTTATGTGTTCAAAAATTTCAGTCTGAACTTTTAAATCAAAAGTTTCTTATTAAAGTTAATTGCATTCCATTCCTACTTCCACTCTTGCATTTTATTTTTTTCATTTAGAGGCTCTTTGATGTTCATTAGTATTAGAGCTAGAGGGAAGTAGGGATGGTAATTTGAATTTATCATATTTACTTTATGAACTCCATATTAGTTTTTGAGTATAAATGAAATTCTAGAAAATCAGTAGCATGCATTCAATAGCATGAATTCGTAAAGAAGCATAAATCTTGGTTAAGCCATGTATAGAAAAGTGTTTGGGTAGCCTCTATCACTTGTGCTCTCATATTAATCATAAGTTGGGGCTAGATGATCTAGAATGAATAAGTTATGCTGAGATTCTAATATTTAGTTCATATTGCAAGCACGATAAATTCTTATAATTATCCTTATGGAACCTAAAGTGCTTTTGATATTAGTCTTTGGTTTCACATATTGCATATTTTAATATCTTTTTTATGATCCTTTTCTTCTTGTTTTTCTAGTCCTTCTTCATAAAACTCTTCTTTCAAATTTAAAAATAAATTAACTCTAACTTTTATTTTCAAATAACAAATCAAATTTAAATATATAAATTAAAAGATAAATGATTAGGGTATGTCGAATATCCCAGATAAAGAACTTTACTTTATCCAAAATCATTCATTCTTTAGCAAGTCCAATTATGTAATTAAGATTGTTGAAAAAATTATTAGGGTTAAACTTGAAAATGAGAATTTCACTCTTCTTTCAGCCTAAAAAGCCTTTAAACATAAAAAAGTACAATTATATGCATATTGGTTGTATCTAAATAGCAATAAAATTACTCTACAAAATGGGGTTAAATAATACTATCCTTATTTGTCTTAGAGATAGAAAGGATAATGATTTCAAAAATTCCTTTTTAGGAGTAGTAGAAACTAGTTTGTCACAAAGACAAGTTTATTTTAACTATTTTACAAATCTAGACATGGTTTTTGCAATAGACTAATTCCCGGAAGCTTTTCTTAAGCTCCATATAAAATTATATGGATATATCATGGAACTTAGGCAAATGTTGGTGGATATAATCTATTGAATCCATTACAAATTACATAACTCTTCATGGTCATTGTGTATCAAACCACCTACTAAGAAAGGAGAAACTATCTTTTTTCTTACAGATTGCACAAAGGTTAATTTATCTATTCCGATGGAAACAAAATGGGATGGTCTAGATTAGCCTAAAAATTAAGGTTTCAAAAATGTTATCAAACTTAAAGAAATCCTAGAAAAAGATATATCAAGGATATAAACCATGCCTAATGGTTCTGCCTTGATCTTTTTCTCAAATTAAAAAATAAGCCAAAGATAAAGGAGATTGAAGAATCTTTTAAATAAACAAACCCCAAAAATGTGGTTATTAAACTAAGAAAATCTTTCTTTGGAAAAATCAAGCCCAAGAGAAGCTCTGGGTTTTAACCTTCTAATAAATCTACATCATCCACTTGCTCAACAATTAATGTTGATTTGAGGGGTGTTGAAAATACTTTAAAGGTCCCAAAACCAATATATGATCAAACTATTCAAATAGAAGATAAGAAAGATGTTGGACTAATAGGAAATGATAGTGACCATAAGGAATCTACTAATTCTATTGGTTCACCTACTATCTTATAACTTTATCTTGAAGATCCAGTACCAATATGAATTGTGAAAAGAAATTTCAAATATATAAGGATTCTTTAAGAAGTAAATTGTATTATACAGAATTCACTCCTTAAAGGACATGATTTTTAAACAAATTCAAAGGAGAATCAACAACAAATACACAAGAAAGATATTACAACTTTATGAACTTGATTCAAATAAATATTTCTTTCTTTGAATGGTTTGAAGCATATGCTAAAGATAACCAAATAGACTATCTTTTCAAAGAATCAAATTCTATTAATATGGTCACAAAAAATACTCAGGAATGGGTCATAACTAAAGGTAAAAGACTTATTTTTGAGTAACCTCCAAAGATGGCTTTTCAAATGGAAACTACTAATCCTAACATGCTAATTATCGTAAATCCTTTCAAGTGAAAAAAGGCTAAGGAAAGAAAAGATGCTTCAGCAAAGGATGTAGTAGCTTTAATATAGTAAAATAACTATACCAACAAGTATTTTCTAACTCTTATAAATCATATACAATCTATTGGCATTCTTGAAAATTTTGGAGGATAATCTTTTGGCATAAAGAAGATTGAAAACCTTATGTTCAAACCTTACCAAATACCTTCCAGCAAATTGATGGCCCTATCTAAAGATCCAACCATAGCTACAATAGACTAAATGCTGGAAGAACAAAACTAAAAATTAGGAAAGGTATATGTTGATGAGTCAGCCACACCTCAGTTAGCCAAGTCCGTTGCCAATCATTAGCAAAAGATTTTGATAATAGTAAAAGCTTTTGATATTGGTAAAAGCTTTTGATATTGGTTTTGAAATATTTTTAGAAGAATGTCAAGAGTTAAACCCAATCAAAAGAAAATTTAGGGAAACTAATTGGAAAGTACCTTAGAAATTTTATTATCAAAGAGCTAGTTACCTAAACTAAATCATAGAAGAAAAATCCTAAGTTATTTAAAATTCCTATAATGGGAATAGCATCTATGAATAAAACATAGATGGCAAATTTGAATATAAAATCTTTAATACCCTTTAGTAAATGACCATGGTTAGCATAGGCTACCAATCAACCCATAATTATGATGATATGGTGGTACTCCACTACTTAGTTACAAGGTTCATTAGTTAACTTAAAGGATGGTGGCATGAGCACCTTATAGAAATAAAGAAAACCAAAATAATTGAAGCTATTAAACATGACTAAGAGAGATATACAATCTCAAGAATTAATGGTCAGCCAATACCAAATGCTGTAAATACTTTAGTTTACATTATCACTAAATGCTTCATAGGTGATTCCAATCTCTAGAAAGATAAATCTACTAAACTACTCTTAAACATAAAATGTAAAACATTATCTAACTTTAGATGGTGTAAGGGTACCTTCTTTAGTAGGGTTTATTCTAGATCAGATAGTAACTAACCTTTCTAGAAAGAAAAATTCCTTACCAATCTTCCTAGATCCTTAGGTGACAAGTTAAGAGAGAAAATTAGAAACTAATTTAGAGGACAAATCCCTTATGAGCAACTTACTAATGGATAATTAATAATATGTTCAGAAAGTTGCCCTCAAAATCTATCAAGATGATAAAATTTAAAGGCAACCAACTAAAGAAAGATCCAAAAATTGAAGAGAATTAGGAACTTTCTATGAAAAGTTTGGTTTCATATGTCTGAAATCCTTTAAACCTAAACATAAGAAAAAAGCTAGGCAATAACTTCTTGAATCAAAACCTCAACCTCCACCAAAATGCCAATCTAAAAAATATCAAAGGAGGAAATCCAAACCCAAATATATTCTGCCTTTTTATTAGCGTAAGATATTAGGCTATTATACTATAGGTGTAATAAACTTGGGCATATAGCCAAATACTACAAGTTAGATAAGAGGATTAGAAAATTAGAGTTAGATGAATCTATCCTAAACTAAATAACTAACCTTCTTGCTGAGAAATTTTCTTAATTAGAAAAAGAATTAGTAGGAAAGAAGAAGATCAAATCTAGTAAATGTTTCAACTACCTAAATATGATGAAATATCCTTAAAAGAATTATCTTTTGAGCAAGAGGTAAACATGCTCAATATGGAGCAAAATTTGCTTCTTAACATTATCAATGATTATTTGGATAATGAAAAGAAGCAAAAATATCCCTAAAAACTTAAACAAAGTTTGGATAAACCTTTAAGTTCAAAAAGTTTTTCTCAACAAAATACTTATAATTTCAAAGATGTTTTGAAAAGATTTAAGCCAGAGCAAAGTAAACCTATTACATTACAAGATTTACAATTTGAGATAAATTTTCTTAAAATAAGAGTAAATGAGCTAAAAGAAATTTAAAAGCTTTAAGGAAAAATTCTTTCTAAACTTCAAACTTTTGCTAAAGGGAAGGAAAAGGTTAAAGTTAATGGGGATGACAAAAATGAATTCTTAGGATCCATTTCTAAAGCTCCAGTTTCAAAATATCATATTCCAATCAAAATAGTTAAAAATAATTAGGAATTAAAAATAGTTGCTTTATTTGATATAAAGATAGATATTAACTATGTTGAAGAAAGCCTAGTCCTAACTAAGTTTTTTAGAAAAAAAAAAAACTAAGGCTAAAATTAAATCTGCCAATAACTCCCCGCTTGAAATTAATTTTAAACTTTCTGATGTGGAGATAGTAAATTCTTCATATCGAACAAATTAAAGCTTTTTACTTGTTAAAATTTTATCCAGCAAAATTATCTTGGGAACTTCTTTTATCTAAGTCTTAACTCCCTATAAAGTTTTAGATAAAAGGATTATCATCAAAGTTCTTGAAGAAAAAATCACCTTTAATTTGTCAAAAAATCTAAAAAGATTAATTTGATAGATTGTAAAGAAGCTTAAATTAACTATCTTTCTAAAGAAATATCTTATAAAAAGATGGAACAGTAATTGGCAAGTCTAATTTTTCAACCAAAGACCAAATATTTAGGAAAAAGGATTGTCAGCAACATTTGTACTGATCTTCTAAATGCTTTATAGAATAGAAAATAGCATATGGTAGAGTTACCATATGAAAAGGATTTTTTTGAAAGAAAATTTCCAACCAAGGTAAGGCCTATCTAGATGAATTAAGAACTTCTAGAGTATTGCTAAAAGGAAATAGAAGATTTATTAAAGAAAAGGATCATTAGGAAATAAAAAAGTCCCTGGTCATGTACAGCATTCTATGTAAATAAGAATACTGAAATTGAATGAGGCATACCAAGGTTTATGATCGATTATAAGCCACTTAACACTACATTCCAATGGATTTGATATCCGATCCCCAACAAAAAGGATTTGTTAAATCATCTTTACTTGGCAAAAATATATTTGAAACTTAATATGAAATCTGGTTTTTGGAAAATTTAGATAAAATCTAAGGATAGGTATAAAATAGCATTTATAGTACCATTTAGATAATATGAATGGAATGTAAAGCCATTTAGTATAAAAAATGCACCATCAAAGTTTCAAAGGATTATGAATAATATTTATAATCCATTTTCCAAATTTATCATTATTTATATTAATGATGTTTTGGTGTTTTTAGAAAATATTGATAAATACTTTAAACATCTAAATATTTTCCTTGATGTTACTTAAAGAAATGGTTTAATCATTTAAAAAATTAAATATTCTCTTTTCTAAATTAAAATTTAATTTCTTAGTCACTATATTTATTAGAGAATTATAACTCTGATAAAAAAATTAATTAAGTTTGCTAATAAATTTCCTAACCAACTATTTGAAAAAACTTAACTCTAGATATTTTTGGGATGTTTAAACTATGTCTTAGATTTTTTTCAAATCTTTCAAATCTTATCAAACCATTACATGAACATCTTAAAAGGAATCCTCCTTCTTGGACTAATGTTCATACCAAAATATTTAAGCAAATTAAAGCTCAGGTCAAGAGTATTCCTTGTCAGCATATTTCAAATCCAAATGCATTTAAAATTATTGAAACTGATGCTTTCGATTTAGGATATGGAGTTATCCTTAAGTAAGTTTTAAATGGCAAAGAGCATATAGTTTCATTTGCATTAAAGCATTAAAATTCTATACAACAAACTTATTCCACTTCAAAAAAGAAAAATTTGGCAATTATTTTATGTGTTGAAAAATTCTAATCTAAACTTTTAAATTAAAAGCTTCTTATCAGAGTTAATTATAACTTTGCTAAATCTATTTTAGAAAAGGATATAAAAATATTGATTTAAACAAATCTTTTCCAAATGGCAAGGCATTTTAAGTATTTTTTATTTTGAAATTGAGCATTTAAAAGGATTTTTAAATTTTCTTTCAAATTTTCTTACAAAAGAATTTTACAAGGAACAAACCAGTGATCATGCCTTCAAAAAAGCTTAAAAATCTAGATCCTCCACATCCATCTCAAAAATAAAAAACAACTAGATTAAAACTAACTACTAAGGAGAAAGCTAAACAAGTTGCCTCCTTTTCCAAATATTCAACCAAATTTAAAACGCATTATCCTTGACTCCTAGAGAAATTGATACCAATGATTTTTCAATTGAAGTTTTGCAGGCCATAATAGCCTCTTTCTAAAAACCCCTTCAAAGTGCCAAAAAATCATAGGGGGACATAGCCAAAAAAGAAGAAGCCATGGATCTTATCCTTAGCTAATAAAAAATTCTCTAGGCTATTTCAAACTAAAAAAACTAAATTACAATAGCAAGAGCTTCCTCCAAGGTTGTTATTCCCAAAAAACCCAAACTAGTCAAAATTATCACTAAATAGATCAAAAAATCAAACCATTAAAATTTTCTTTAAACAAAACCTAAATATTGGGCTAAAACCCTTAAAGAACTTATTTCAAAAATTTTTCTCAAAAGATAGCATTTTGTCCCTAAAACATCACTTTATACTAAAGAATTTTATAAGCATATCCTCAAAGAATTTGGTTCAATAACAATTGAATGCCATAGGAGTAATACTAATCTAAATTTGATCACTTACTCAAGTTTTAAAATTAAGAAAATTATTATTTCAAATGAATAAAGCATGGAGCCATTCAAAAAATAAAAAATTCAAAAATTCTTTTCATCCAAATTTAATAAGGTACTCATATTGGGATTATCAAGAAGCCTAAATGAATACTTTATATTTTCAAAATAAAAATTTTAAGCATTCTTAGTTAATTTATTTCTTGCATGATGTCAAGTGTCAAATTCTCAATTGATTCATAAGGTGGTCGAACATCTTTATACCAATTGAAGAAATTTTTCCAAAAAATATCAAAGAATGATGGAAAAACTTTCCAGGATCATTTTGATAATCAAAATCATGATAATTTGCCCATGCTACTTCAATTTTTCTCAAAGATAGGCATCCCATGGGCTTACTTTTAGAAATATCAACTTATTCAAAATCCAGAAGACAATTATCCGATTTTGCAAAGGCAAGGCTATATTAAATGGTGGGCAAATTTCAAATAGTTTGCTAAAAGTAGAAAAGCTTGAAGTCCTTAAATGGTTCAAAAAGAAACTAAATTTAATAAAAACCTAAAGAAAGGCACAAATCACTTCCTCCAAACTAAATCCTAACTTATAGCTGCACTTGCCTTAACAACAATTAAGGAAGAGTGGACTTTCCACATTGAGGACATCCACCTCATGCTTAAATCTAAATCTCAAGTTGAGTCTCATGCATCTAACAACTCAAGAGAAGAGTCTAAAGACTACGCTTAGTCATATGATGACAATTTCTATGAAATTGATTTGGATGAAGTAAAATCTAAAGATGTATCCTATGTTGTCTGATGCAAATATAGATTCAAAAAAGAAGCAAATGTGGTTGAATACAAATTTAGTGCTAGGGTAAAGCATGACCAAATTCCTAATAGGATAATTCTAGTAAAAAAAAGAAGGCATAAAATAAAAGAATATTATTATAACTATACTTTTTTTACTTTATTTTTAAATAAAGTAGTTGTAGCTTAACTTTTTTGACTTAAAATTCTAAATTTAATGATAATAGAGTGATGGCCACTATACTTTTCTAACTTAAATGTAATAATAGGTATCATTGAATTGTTTAGAAATCTCATAACAATCTCCAAAATTGTCTATAAATAAGGCACCTTTTAAGCGAGAGAACCAAGCTTTTTTGAACTCCCTCCTAAGCTTTTAGATAGCTGGTTATCTTTCCTTGAATATGCAATTAATTTTTATAATCAATTATGATAATTAATATTAAATAAATTAAAAATAAAAATTTCAATTACACATTAAGTTAAGAGTATAGTAATAACTTTTTTCCATAATAAATGTATATTGAAACACAAAATTTAAATGCCTACTGGTATAATTAGTTCATTCTAGTATCTTTTATTCAAATATTGCTTATTCCACATTAATTTCATAATTTTTTTAATTTTATCTATAAAAATTTTTTACATTAATTGATGCAGCTCTTTAAAATTATTTAAATAATTTATTTCTTTAAGATAAGTGTTATAAATTTGTAAAAGTATATATATTATTATATATATTAATTTGGCTATTTTATTTAATTGACTTTTATAATTCATATATTGGCACACTAGTTCCGAATTTTAAAAGCTTAATTTGGTTGATCAAGTAACATGATCATAATTCTATTATATTTTTATAAATTGCTAAGTCAATAAAAACTTGTTAAAGTTTTTCTATATTATAATATTCATCATTTTCTCTTTTTTAATTACAAAATAATAAAAAAACACATAAAAGATAAGATAAAAATGATTTTCAATTATTCACTTACCTTTAAAATATATTTCATAATGAGTAAAAGATTTTATGTAATATTTGGCATCATCGTGAGTAGATTTTATAATCATGAAAATATTTTTTATTCTTTAAAATACTTTTTCTTAAAATTATTTTCCACCGTCAGACTCCAAACATTTAATAATACAAGCAGACGTATTACAATGATAAAAATTAATTATAACATAATTAGTAAATATGGCAGTTAATTATACCAATCAATTACTTCCATTCAAACATAAAAAATCCGATTTTTGATTAGCTTCTAATTTGTAACAAATTTTATTAGCCAAATTGTTGATTATTGATTGGTTATTTTTACATTTAATTATTTTATTCACTTTTATCAGTAATATTAGTCGGTTTTTATTAAATAAAAGTCAATTGTAATACCATTTTACGAGAATAATGTATGCTAATTTTTTTCTACTATTCATGATTATGTCATCTTCCAATATCCACCGTAAAAAATATCAAGATAATCTTTAGCATATTTTAGACTGGATTAATTTTACTTTTAAATTATAGTTAAATATAATATTAATATTAATTGAGATAATTAATTATAAAAAGTAAATATTTTTTATTATTTAATTGCCTTAAATACATATTTCATAATCAATCAAAAGTTTCATCAAATATTTGGTATCATGAGTGACTTTTATAATTAAATTAATATTTCTAACTAAATATTCTTAGATTCTTTTTTAACTACAAGATTATAAATAGTTAATAGAACAATCTTAAGACCAACAATCTTTTATTTAGTTTCATTTCTTTTTTTTTTTTCCCAAAAGGAGTGTAACTATGGCCTAACATAAAGCAATTACAAAGTTAAGAGACATAACATGTTACTACAAAGTGATAATAATCAATGTCTAAATTGCTTAATATTGATACATTTCAAAGTATTACGAACTGAATGAATATGCCTTCATTAAATTTGTACTCCTTGATAATAAGATATTGATAAGATGTTTTTCTCATTTAAAGTTATGCATTCTACAAATTGTGTGTGTGTGTGTGTGTTTTATTGTTCACAACAGTAATTATTTCCTATTTGTAGAATACTTTTTATGAACAATGCTAAGACTTAATTTTAATATATATATATATATATATATATATATATTTCTACCATTTAAGCAATTATTCAAGAAATTTTGTTTTGAAGGTTTAATAATGTTCTTGCTAAAGGGGCACATATATGATATTGAACTTTAAAGTTAATATTATTGATAAAAATAAAAAATACAGGTTAAATTGACATTATAGCTTCTTAAATTTTAAATAGAATAATTTGGTTACTAAATATGATAATTTCAATATTTGCATCCATCAATTCAAATTTATATCCTACAAGTATATTTGCTTGGTATGGAAAAAAATTGATTGAAAAAAATTACAATATACTTTATGTAACTTATCATATTGTTCAAATAACTTTTCATATTAGATGTGACTCATCATCATTATCATCGTCATCGTCATCGTCATTGTCATTGACTACATTAATTCTTGTCCTTTTAAAAGAAGTCATGTAGTGCTAATCTTAAAATAAAATTGATATCTTCATGAAAATTTTTTATAGTTTGATATCTCTAATGTGTAAGACTTACTAATTTTAATTTTTTTTAGGTTGTATAACCTTTGATTATACTAGCTCTTGTCCATTAATTTAACTTTTGAATATTGCTCAGAAAATAACGCATGTATAGGAGGAATTAGATTCTACAAAGCCGAGCAATCAAATGAATAAGAGTCAAAGTTAGAATAAATGAACATGAGATAATAACATGTGTTTCAATTTTTTAGGTTTTTTTATGTCTCTAAATCAAAGTAATTTGATTTAATTGACAATAGTAATTACTTTATTATTTGTATCTTTATATTTAAATAAATATTTAAAATTATTTTGTGATTTAGTTATGCATTTATTTTTATTATTTTTAGTAATTTTATATTTTTATTTAGGATAATTTATCATTAATTAACAATATCATCATGTTATGATTAACAAGTTAATAAGATTTTCTTATTCTCATTTAAGATTAAGATTAAAGTGGTAGTTTATGACATTTCCACCAATAAATACTAATTAATAATAATTCTTTTAAATAAACTTTTTTTAAAATATGATGAGAGTCAAGGTATTAAAAACTAATATATATATATATATATATATATATATATATATATATATATATATATATATATATATATGAGTGTGTGTGTGTGTGTCTTTCATACATGTAACAATATCATGACATATATATAATTGATATTTAATATATCTTAAAGATTTTTCAAATGTCTTGATAAGATATTTAACAATTTCAACCATTTTTTAATCTTCCAATAACTTTCTTTCGCAATCAATATACTTATGATAAAATTTTATTGTCAATTAATTTATTGTGGTAAAATTTTATTACTACATTAAAATGCATTGATTTAATCTTATGATATAATTAATTCATTATAATGATCAAAATTTTAAAACCACAATTAATTTAAAATAACTTTGGTCTAGCTTTTAAATTGGCAAAGATTCAATATCAGTTTTAATTACTTTTTAATTATGCCAATGTGTAATATCCCAAGTTAAATCTAAAGTTTTATAAATTTTGATGCTTGTAGAGAATTTTTTATTTATTCGATTAATATACAGTTTTAAATTTATTGAATTAAAAGTTTTTGAAATATTAAAAATAATATTTATGATAATATTTTATATTTATTTATTTTTATATATGGCCATATTAATTTAAGAATTATTTAAAATTATTTTTATGAAGGAATTTTCTATAAGATGAAAATATTTTAGTGATTATAAGTATAAGAATTTATGAAATAAATCATTGTATTTAACAAGTTATTTTCGAGCATTATTGGAGTTTGAAATAGAATTATTTTTAAATGGCCATTATGAATTTGAGGTTTTTTTTAAATATTTTATGAGAATTTTCTTATAAATTAGAAATAATAATTATAAGCATAAAATTTTATGAATTAATTGTTAATATTTATAAATTTATTTTTAGAAATTGGAGAAGATAAAAATACTTATTTTAGAATTTCAAAAATAATATATATATTAGGGTTTAATTGAAAATAATTAAATTGAAATTTTAAATAGAAATAATTTTATAAAAATGAGTTTTTAATAAATGATTTTTATTTAAAATAGACAGTTAGGATTGAACTGATGGATGAGATTTAAAATCAAATGGACGTATAGTATGCTATGGAGTGTGGGATAAAAACCATAGTTTTAATTTTAATATTTTCTCCCTCCCCTTTCTTTTATCAATTTCTCGGCAATATTCTCTCCTTTCATTGCTATACCTAGCTATCCTTTTTATTTTTTCAGAAATACCCCTTTTATTATTATTATTATTATTATTAACTTTTCTTTTTTAATATATATTCTCATCACTCTCTCTCCTCTTACAAAGGTTCTCTCTTTCACTCTCGAACTCTCTTTTCTTCATCTCTCACTTCTTTCTTAGCATGCATTTTTCTGCCTAAGGGTGGGCAGCAGTCGGATTTGACCAGTTAAAGTGGTTTTATCAACTAACCAAATTTATCCATGGTCTTCAAAATAATCACCCAAGGTCGATCGAGTAAGTTTTTTAAACCGATCTTAATATTTTTGGTTGTCATATACACTCCAAAATCACAACCCAAAAGAAACCACAAAATTCAAGAAGATAAGTTTAAGCATTTGCATATTCAAAAGGAAAATAAGAAGAGGATAGAATAATATTCAAAGAGAAAAATAAAAGGAAAAAACAAAATTACCATGATGAGAAATTTCAAAAAAAAAAATTGTACTTTCCTTGTAAACATCTAAATAAAGGAGAATATTTATACCTTCATGAAAAATCCAATCATAAACTTAGAAAGGAACTGTAAAATAGTGTGAATGTGTTGATGTGGTTGAGTTTTAAAGAATTTGCCTTACGGGTTTCTTGATGCGATGAAGAGGTGAAGCATCTGATCTTCCGACAATGAAACCTCTTGCATATAGGGATGGGAGTGGATGGAAGATTCTAGAGAGCAGCTTTATTTTCAAGGGATTTTATGAGCTGTGTGGCCATTGGAAAATGAATAATAAAATGGGCTGAGCCTTTTATGCCATAAAACTAAGCCCTAACATTTTTTTATCTTAGTCGGTCTTCGATTAATTACAAATAAGCCCTAACGTTTTGAAATCGATCGATACTTCAAGATTCATCATTATTTTAATTTGCCACTATCCGAATATTGGCCTCAATCCACTCCCATCTGATTTCTTTTAGTTTATGACAAATAGTTTCACTCAGTTGCTTAAATTTTGCCTACCTCTATTTTTGCTTGCCGAACAGCCACCATGCCGTACCCATACTTCTCGCTACTGGCATTGGTGTTGCTATTTCAAAAGTAAATTGAAGCTCAAAGTTGTTTCTATTTTTGTTAATTTACGACATCCACTAATTGAGTTCAAATAGTGGTGGAGTTGTAATTTTGAGAGCTAGCCTATTTTGATTATGGCATAGCATGTCATCCACAGCCAGTAGTGGGAGGTCGTGGCGATGAAGCTATTGAGCTGCTCTCTTTCTTTTTCCTCTGTTGTCAACTTATGGGGATGATTTGTCGTTGGTCTCCAATAGTAGCAAGGGATTCCAATTACTCTTCGAACTACTGGCGAGCTCTGCCATTTTCTAGCACTAGTGAGCTATTGGTGGCTCCATAGGATATGGTGTGTTTAAATAAACCTAGTTTCCTTGATTTCTATTGTTCTATCTTGATTTCTATTGTTCTATTGGATGATTCAAGAAAAACCCATTTCAAGTGTCATTAATATATATAATGATATATTTATACAAAAATAAGATCTTTGCTGATGAGAATTGAAGCAAGCCTGACTCTTGTAGCGATTGTTCCTTTGACTTATCAATCTTGTGATTGTGGCGCCCTCCATCTATTTTTATTTTTGTTATTTGAAATCCAATTCAAGATCGTTTATGTCAGCAACATATTTGTGGTTGTCATCGTTTGCTTTATGAAATGCTAAAATAGAATAGTAAATAGGATATTTTTTTCTATTAATAAGGTAGATCCAAGCATGAATAAAAAAATTTATTTTTAAAAATATTTATGATAGATGAAGATAATTTAGAAAAATATGATTTTTATACTATAAACTATTTAAATAGTATGAATGAAACTATGTTAGAGTATGGTATGATTGATGCAATATTAGAATATTGTATCTTAAGATTTTGAGAGGTTTGAAGGTTAATCCAAAAGATCTCTCTCACTCTCTATATACACACACACACACACACTTTTAGAAACTCGGATGATAACTTAGAAGTATAAAAGCATTATGTTCAAAATGTTGATAAAACATTATTCGAACATGACTAGAGTATAAAGTTTCCATATTTTGGTTTGATTTACATTAGTTCAGAAAGATTTTTATAATAAGAAGTATTTGGAATTTTATAAGTTAATATTAGAAAACAGAAAGAGCTTGTAAATGTAGGAATTATTATACTATGATTTGAGTATGAAATCATAACAGCTGAAAAAAATATGTAATACTTATATAAGTAATTCTTATAAATTATAAAGTAGGAATAAAAGATAATTAGATGTATAATAGGAGGTTAGATGTTATGATTAGCTCTTGGAATAGTGGTTTGGAAAGAAAATAAAGAATGCTGATTTATTTATAAATTACTCTTGTAAATTATGAATGGGAAGACGAGATACAAGTTGAACTTGTATGCTGCAAAGTAGACAAAATAGATGGATTCAAGCAGGTGGGTATGTATCTACCTTAAACCAATATCTACTTTAAACTAACATTTTAATAATATTTAGTTCATATAATGAATATATAATTTTTTGTGTAAGTAGAATGTAGTACTTATTCATTTTTTTGTAAACTCTTAAAGGCATAATTATAGAGGATGAATCATCATCATATTACCTTTGAAGCTATGTATGAATTATATGGTATTATCATTTGTGATAAAGCAGTAATTACCTATTGAATAAATGTGGTGTTGCATAGCATAAGTGCGGTGGTGTTATTATACACATAATGTGTTTTGACATTGTCTTATGATGATTGAAATATTATATTATGAATTAAGCCTCGAGTGGCAATGAAAATGAGAAATGTGATGGGGTGATAATGCAAAGTCAAATGAGCAATTTCCAACAACTTGCTTGTGATGGGTATTAAACTAAATAGTTGTATCTTATTATCTATTATTTATTATAGTGTTGTGAAATAAAATTCTAATCATTTTAAAATATCTTTGTTTGATGTGATTGAAGTGATTTGATTGTGGATGGGCTTAATAGCCCTTTAAATGCTTGTTGACAATTCAATTTAAGTTAATTGTTATATATGATATTGGAACTGTGTTGTGATGGAATAATTATTGCCTAGTGTGATTGTGAGTAAGCCTTAATGGCTACTTATGGATATGATAACAACCCTGAATGGGTTGTGTGTGATATGATGATATATTTGTACTAGAAAGTAGTTGAATTTATTGTGACTTGTGAATTAAAACATGTAGTCTAAATTGTATATAGATGAACATTCAATCCACAGCTTGGTTCGGTAAATTTCAGAAATCTAGAAAGTTTAGATGATACTTGTTTCTCCAATCAAACATTTAATTAGCATATGCCTATTTAATGTAATAGAATGCAAGATTAGTATTAGTAAGTATATGCTTACTAAGTTTCTATAACTCATTCCATTTTATTTCACTATTTTCAAGTTGGAAAAGCTATTTGAGTTATGTCTAATGCATGGAGAGCTAAAGACCGCTTTATAAAAAGATTTGATAGTTAGGTTTCATTTGAAATTAGATTAAGCATTCAAATAGAGATTTATTGAATTATATGATATGGTGAATTGTTGAATGTATAAATTTGAAAAGTGTATTGTATTGTGTGTATATTTGATGTTATCGTACTTAAGAATATACAAGTTTTGTATTTTAGAGCGTGTGGCCCTCGAAAAGTGTTCAAAAATGAAAGAGATTCGATCTATTTTTTTGCAAAATAACAAAATAAAATCTGAATTCCCTTTAATATTTGGAAACTCCTATTGATAAAGTTATAATTTTATTGACAATATTGATATGTGATAAAATCGATCAACTAACAAATACAAGAAAAAATATGATGTTGAAAGAGGTGATCAAAATTTTGTTATAATGGTAAGTATATAATAATTTTCACATTATTAACTTTGATAAAATTCTAAAATGCAATCATTCAAACTATGATATAATTAATTTTTTAATTACTAGAATTGAGCATAATATCAAATTAAAATTCATATTAATATATTGTTATTAATATATATATATATTAATTTAAAAATAATGTCTTGGTTTCATCTTAATAAACAATATATGAATAGCATAAATTTAGGATTAAGAAAATAGTGTGATAGGATATATAATTGATATCAGTAGGTTTTAAAAAATTTTAAGGTGAATCGGTAAAATCAAAATTTTAATGACAATATTGACATATAGTGATAACGCTCAACCAACAAACACAACAAAAAATGCAATATTGTAGGAGGTGTTCAAAATTTATTATTGTAGTAGGTATATAATAATTTTTACATTATGAACTTAATAAGCATTATATATTGTATATTACAAGATGCTTAATATTATCTTATTTTTGCTTATGAAAAAAAAATAAGTATGAGTAAATTTATGTTAATTTCATTTTTAAAATCTTTTGACAATATTATTAAAAATTAGTTGTATCATGAGTTATAAAAGCTTTTTTTTTCCTTTATTTTTGTATGTGATTCTAAAGATCAATTTTCCTTTATTTTAATATATTTTCATCAAATTCTTTATTCAAATAATGTTAATAAAAATTATTTTGTTAAATTTTTATGTATACCAAATTATGTATTATTAAAATGATTTTAATTAAGTACCTATGTAATTTTTTTCCATGCCAGGCATGGACCTTATACTAGTTAATTGTAATATTAAATTAAAATTTAAAATCAAAATGTAACGAAAATCATAAATAAAACTATAACATTTAATGGGAAATATAATATTTAATTAAATTTTAATAATATAGAAACTGACTATTAATTTATTTTAAAGTGAAATATTATGTTTTTTAAAAAATAAATTAATACTAGATTGATCGTGATAACCAATTATAAAAATTAGATAATGTCTTACAAAAATATATATTAATGTAGTGCTTTAATAACTTTATTTAATTGAATTTTTTTATTAATTAAAATTAAATATTATGATTAACAAATGATTAGGATCTTTCATTTATTTTTTTTATATATGATTACCTTAATTTGATAGTTTTTTGAACTTTTCATTAATTGGAATCAACTTTTGGTGATTAATAATTATTAAAATAATATACAAGAATCATTTTCACACTCATCTAAATATTCAATCAATTTTCACCCTCAATTATGATAATCAAATATCATTATTAGAATAAAATAATTAACACATTATAAGAATTTGATTATTATATCTTTTATTTAAATACTGATTAATATACATTAACTTCATTTATTTCATAACCAATCAAAGGCTTTATCAACTATTTGGTATCAGGAATTATTTTTATAATCAAATTAGTATTAATTTCTAATTATTTTAACATATTTTCCTTAAAATTATTTTTCATTGAGAATATTAATAGTTGATAGTATAATCAAACATATTACAAATTCCCTATATAGTATTGTTCATTTATAGAATGAGTATAGATACTTTACAAAGAACAACGAGGAACTTAAAGAGTACTATCATGGTCTGCATCATTAATAGTGACAGAATTTCAAGGTATTACAAATTAAATGATCTTATTTTCCTTGATGAAAAGGTAGTATTTGCAACTAATCTTTTGAATTAATTTAAAAATATATGATTTACCTATTTTCTTTGCATCATGATTTTTTTTTATAAAATATGCTTAAATTTAATTTTATCATGCACCATTTTTTTTTTGAAACTTCTACCATTCAAGCAATTGTGTCAACAAATTTGTTTTGAAGGTTTAAAGAGGTACTAGCTAAATGGAGTATGTTGATATCAAACTTTAGGGTTGTTGTTGTTGACAAAAATGAAAAGTGCAATACAAGTTGACATCAATATCTCTTAAATTTTAAACAAAATAATAATTTTGATAATATCAACATTTCTCGATACAAATTCAAATTTATATTTTATAATCATGTCATGTATATAAGTGAGAATGAGATGGGCGCTTTTGACATGCAAGAAAAAAAATATTTGCAACTAATTATATTGTTTTGATAATTTTATATATTTTATATTATTTTTCTCCTTTTTATTTGTGCATAATACTAAATCTAAATGTAGATCTATCAAAACAAATTAATCTAACTCTATTGGGTTAACCTAACAAGTAAAAACTATATATCAAGCTGATTTCAAACTCGAGTTACTTTTTCATCAGGCCAAGTTCAAATTAGGTTATTAAAGTACTAGTTTCATTTTTAATCCCAAATTGATATTTATTAAGCGAGTTCAGTAGATTTTATAACCCGTTATATTTTATTATTATTATCATATTAGTTATTTATTTATTATTAATTTTATATCATTAATTAATTAAAATTTATTATTATTAATCAATATATAATTATATTTTATTATTATCACTTAAATTTTTTTAAAAGAATGAAATTAGGATAAATTTATTGAGATAATTGAAATGAAAATCATATATTTTTTAAATTTTAAAGAAATTAAATATAAATTATTTTTAAAAAAGAGTGTAATTTTTTTAAATATTAATGTAATTTTATTCCTAATTTCTTAGGATATATTGATAACTTTTCAATATATTAAAATTTTAAATTAAAATCACGTCACCTTTAATATGTGAAAGAAAATATTAAAAAAAATAATTTGACTATTTTGTAAAAATTATTTATAAAAAATATTTAATTTAAATAAGTTAAGTTTAAATTAGAAGTATAATAAGACTTGTAACTAAAATTACATATTAAAAATTTTATGTAATTAATTAGTAGTAAGAAACTTTAAATTTTATATTAAAATTTCTTCCTATAATTATTATATATTATTATTATTGTTGTAGTTACTCTTATTATTATAAAATATGATTATATTTTATTATTATCACTTAAAAATTATTATTATTGTTGTTGTTATTTAATAGAACTAAAAATAATAAAAAAATAAAGATATAACAATTTTTAATAAGAAAAACCACTTTTAAGAAAGGTCAAAACTATAGGACCTAGTCTAGAAAAATTTTATTATTAAATAAAATGAGTACAAATAAATATTTATGTTAGTGAGCTATATATATTATATATAAAAATAAATATATATCTAATAAAATAGATATATATTTTTGAATATACATTGATCAAGTCCAAAGTATTATATGTAAAAGTAAATATATTTAATAATTTATATATTCTTAAATATATATAAATGAACAATTATACAAATCATATATAAAAAAATTATAATAATTTACATATAATAATAAAAAATAAATAATAATGTATTATATTATATATATATATATATATATATATATATATATATATATATATGTATATAATACATTTAAAATTAATGTCAAAATTATTTATTTAATTTTTTTTAAAAAATAAAATTTTAATATAAAAGTACTAATTCAAATTTTAATATACTTATTTATTTTGATAAACTTATAATATATATATATTAATAATATTAAATTATAAATTTATTAATTTTAATATTAAAAATTATCTAATATTTAATATTGCTTATATATATAATTTTAATATTATATATATTGAAGTATAATTTTAATATACCAAAATTATTATTTTAATATATATATAAAAATTTAATATATAATAAATCAATTATTTATTACTTATTATTATTATTATCAATTTAATGCACTAATTCAATAATCCAATTGACCAATACTTACCGATCATAATTCTTTATCAAGTCGAACTAATCAGTTCTTGTCCCTTACAAGGACGAGGCTACTAATATTTTTTTTTATCAGTTCCAGGCCAAACAATTTATTTAAATTCATTAAATCCAATTCATTTTAACACCCCTATTTAGTGCCTATGTCTAATAAAATAAAATATATATATAAGTTTGGTGTTGTTCGATTGATCCTCTTGCAAAAATTTTCCCTTGACTAACCTAAAGAAACTCATATATGAGTTTGATTTTCTTACTTAATTAATTGAGAAAATACTAGGAACTATTTTATACTTGAGTTATGTATTTTTTTTATTTTGAATTATTAATATTTTTAAGTTCACTTTTATTATTAATTAGTAACAATATCATGTTATGATGAGCAAATTATGGAATTTTTTTATCATTTTTTATTTAAAATTATGATTAATTTAGTATTTTATGACTTTTTTCCGATATATAATAATTAATATTGAGTGAATCTTGAAGATTTTTCCGGTGTCATGGCAAGCTGTAAGCCCATGATTTCTTTACACAATCAACATGCTAATAATAAAATTTTATTACCGATTATATTTCTTTACACAATCAACATGCTAATAATAAATTTTTATTACCGATTATTTTATTGTGACAAAATTTCAATGACTATATCATGTCTTCAATTACTTCTGTTATAATTAATTATAATTATAAATGCAACATTAAATTATGGGTCAAAATTTTGAAATTTAAAATTTAATCAATTATAATTTATTCAAATTATATGTGATTTATATTTTGAATTGGTAAAAGTTCAGTAAAAGTGTCGATATGTTGTTTGATCGTACCAATTATTATCTTAAATAAACAATATCTCTTAAGTGAGAAAATACAACTTCAATATTAAAAAGGCAATTTAATCACAAACATACTCAAATTTTTAAAACATCGATTTCTCTAAGAAATTACTTATTAATTAGAAAGAGATACTATTTTAATGCCTTTATTTAATTCTTAAAATTAATATTAATATATTGTTTATAATGTATAAAAATAAACTAATATATAGATTTGGCATAGAATAGAATAATATAGAACCTTGGAGACATGATTATAATTATTATAACTTTAGGTCAATCTTATTATAAAACTAGAATGCAATTATTCATGATTTTGATGTAATTAATTTATTGTAATTAATAAAATTAAGTATCATATAAAATCAAAATTCAAAAATTCAAAAGATGGCATTGCAATCATTTAAACATTTGATCAGCATTATGATTAATGTCATATGCATGTAGTATGATGTGGTAAAATTAATTTGTTCAACATCATAATTCAAATTTTATTACTGAATTAAAATGCAATTATTCAAGTTTTTGGTATAATTGATTTATTGTAATTGATAAATTAGAATTCAAATTTTCAAAAGATAGCCTTTAATCAATTACACGTTAATTTAAATCAAAATTATTCCATATTTAAAATTGGTGGATGTTCTTCACAATCTCAATTTCATTCTAAAAGTGTCAATTGTTTCATCACGTAGTTTTTGATAAAATTTTATTATTAAAATAAAGTACAATCATTCATTTTTTTGTTACAATTAATTAATTACCAAATCAAAATTTCAAAGGATAATATGTAATCCATTACCCATTAATTTAAATTAAATTCAGTTCATATTTTATAATGGTAATTTTTTTACAATATCAATTGCCTTTTAATAACTTTCACGGTCATATCAATACATTATAAACGATCTCCATTTCTATAATCATATATAAAATTTATTTTATGATTAAGACAATTAAGTTTGTAAAATTCAAACAACTATTTTGTTGCTTGTTCTCATTTGTATTTAAATGGGTTTGCTTTTATTCACCCAGTGGGGCAGGAATATCAACAAGTAATTATGAGAATTAGAGAATAGTTATTTGTTATAGAATGAATGTACTACTTTGTAAGAAAGGGAAAATGATAATTTTCTCTCGTGCAGCAAAAAAATGTTGATCAATTTATTAATATTGATAGTATTTCTCATACCATTGTCTCTTCAAGTATGGAAGTTTTCAATTTAAAATTAGACATTATAATAATTCAGATTTTAAAGTTTGTGTTCGCACGTGTGTGTGTATGTAACATCCTCTTTTAATCTTAATAAACAATATATATTAATGACAAATATATAAAATAAGAAAATAACATAATAAAGAATATATAATTGGTGTTTATTACTAGGTATATGAATAATTTTTTTTATCATGGAGTATACACTTTAGCAAGTATTATTTATCTCGTATGTTATGAGACACTTAATATTACTTCACTCTTGCTTAACCAAAAAAAAAAAAAAGAGTAAGTGATGGGTTCATTTACATTAATTTTATCTTTAATATGTAAAAGATATTATTATGAATTAGTTGATACATAATTTAATAAAATTTTTCTTTATTCTCAGAGGTGGTTACAGAGATCAATGTTATATTTAGTTTAACACATGTTTATTAAATTTCTTTTTAAAATGAAGTTGATAATAATTATTTTATTAAAATTTTATATATGATAAAATATGAATTATTAAAATAATTATAATAAGGTTAATATATTATTTTTTCCGTGCCAGTTAGGGGTGCAAATGGGCTAAGCCGAACTAAGCTTTGCCTTAAATAGACCAGGCCTGTATTGCAAAATATTAGCCCAAACCTAACCTATTAGCTTATATAAAATTTTATTTCAAGCCCGAACTTGACCTGTTTTAAAAGCCTGGCCTGACCTATTAGCCTATTTAAAAGCCTGTTTTAAATATAAGCTTTTAAATAAGCTAACAACTTAAGATTTAAAAGATCTATTATAAAAAAGCCTTAAATAAGCCAATAACTTATATAAACTTATATTAATATATTCTTAAAATACTCCTAATAATACTAAAATTAATATAAAATTTTATATAAGAACTAATTAACAAAGAAATAAATCCATATACTTATAATATAAAATTACTAATTTAAATATTCAATATTTAATTAAAAGTAAAATAACATTGAGTTGTCATAACATTAAAGGTTAACAACAAAAATAAATTAGTTCACCATAAATTATATAAAAAATATTCAAAATATTTAATCTATATAATGGACTTGAAAAAAAGGCTTATATGTCATTACCTTTATAGTAAATAAATTTAAATAAAAAATATTAAATAGGTTGACCCGATAGACCTGTAGGTTAGGTTTAAAATAAAAAGCCTGACTTATTTAATTAAAAAGGCTTTTATACTGGCCTTATCCTGGCTGATTTAGTTAAATAGGTTGAGTCGAGTTAGGCCTTAATTAGGTTAGGCCATAGGCCCCCGATAGGCCGCCCAGCCCATTTATACCCCTAGTGCCAGCCACGGCCTGCACTAGTGATATAAATGAAATTGAATGTAAAGATTTTTTATTTTCTCATTTTTTTCATGATCGAATTTCAAAAGTTATGTTAATAGTAATTTTTACCAATGCTTACAAAGAAAGTAGAATTAACAAGTGTCAAATCATAAATCCAGATCATCCAAAATAGGCCTATAACCCAACTCATGACCTAGTTCATGAAATCCTATAAATAGGTAAAAAAAAGAGAGAGAGAGAGATTATTTGAACTTATTTTAGATTCTTTCTTTATCTTTACTCTAAACAAAAAGAGATTTAGGTTATGAAAAAATTGTCACTCCGTGTGATTGCCAATATGACCAGTAGAAATAAACATTAGATCTCAAATTTTTCGCTATAAACTTCTGATATTTTGGTATATATGAATTCGATTCATATCTATTAATATAACTAACATTAGTATTAGAGCAAGGTTATTTGTTTTTTTTTCCTCTCCTAAATCTATATATATATATATATATATATATATATATATATATATATATATATATATATATATATATATATATATATATATATATTTGTTTACTACTTTATAAATATGATAGTATAGTCATTTTTGTTATTTTGAATATGAATGCATGTCCTTACTCTTTCTCAATGTCTCAGGCAACATCATACGCATATGTATTGAAATGCCTTCAATTTTTTTTGTCTTATAATCCAAAAGTTATGTTTATATATATGATGCCTTACATGGTTACTAGTAATTTTATATTAACCGAAGAAGAAATAGAAATATGATGGTTGAATTCAAATTTACTAAAGAATGAAATCCTAATATTCCATGCCACAAAATGTCATTATTAGCCTATAAGATAAGTCACAATTAATATAGTATCAATAATCGTAGTATGCTCAAGTGCCATGAACACCAATTGGGAATATAATATATATATATATATATATATATATATATATATATATATATATATATATATATATGTATGTATGTATATATAACCATTCAAGTATGGTATTCCTTTTTGCAACTGAAATAATAAAAAAAGGGAGAGGGAAGTGAGTTCCAAAAATAAAAAAATAGAATTGATGGAACCATTTAATTTTTTTTTAATGTTTTTGTGCAAAAATCCAATTGAAACACATTTAAAAAAAAGTCAAAATGATTGAAAAAGGATTTAAAAATTATCAAAACAGTCAAAAAGGTGATTGAAAATTGATTAAAAAATTATCAAAAATGTTAAAAAATTGTCAAAAGGGGCTTTTCTCCTCTTAGGGATCTGAACCCTCACTTGAAAAGGTATTTGTTTATGCCTTAGCCACTTATTCATTCTCTTTAGCATGTTATAGCCCCTTCAATGTTCTTTAAGTACCATATTGGCACAATAAATAAAAAATAGCAAAATTTTTTATCCTAATTTTTTTAGAAACTAAATAATGTCATTTAAGCCTTTGTTTATATTTCTCACACCTTGAACTACTTTCCATAATTTTTTTTGAGAATTTTAAATACTATTTACATGATGTACAAATTTTTTTGCCAAAAGTTCTGTTGGACATTTTTTGAAGCATAATTAATTTTTTTATTTTTTTGGTGCAAATTATCATCTTTGGTGATTTAATTGAGTTCTTTTTTTCTATGTAAGTTACAAAACATTAATAATGAGACTTACAAATACATTAAAAGTTATTACAAACGTTAGCACAAAGACAAGAAATTAATAGGTTAACTGCCCAGCTTAAAAATCTCTAAGCTGACCCAAAGGTTTATAAAGAAAACTTTATACATCTTGTAAATCATATCATTAAGTTTCATAAAAAAATTCAAAACTTGATATAGGCTGGTGTTTTAAAGATGAATTTGAATTTAGAGAAATTAAAAGTCTTACGAAAAGCTTTACCTATGGATTATCAAAAGAATATATTAGATTTTCTATTAGAAAGAAAAAAAGGGACATAAATAATATAATATTATCTATAAATTCTATTTAAATATCTAAATCACAGATATAACTTGATTATTTTTAAGTACAATTAGCTAAATAGGAAATTTAGTACCAAAATCTAGTTTTCTAAAGAGCTATATAATAGGTTTGTTAGCTTTTTTCCGCATAGAATCAAATATTTGAAAATATTGTAATTATAGTAAACTTTATGTAGATGTTTGATATCTAATATTTTATACAATTTCTTTTTTTCCATATTTGTATATTATATTATTGAAATATGTTTCAATTAGCATTATTTTTTTAATTGAAATTGCATATCTATAAATTCCTTTATTTAGTACACTTTGACTAATTAATTATTTTAGTGTAAGCCTTATATTAAGAATTTAGATGATGATTGGAAATGTTGTGACCTTTTGACTCTAAACCCTATATGTGAACTAGTCCTAACTTAATTAATTAAAGCCAAAGTAAACATATATGTATGGCAAGACATTAATTACGTGCAATCCTATCTATATGTAGAACTTCATGTCTTTATATACATAATGGCTACTACTTTTAAAAATATTATTGCTGAACTCAATAAAGGTAAGAAACTAAATGGTGACAATTATGAAATTTAGAGCATAGAAATCTAATATGTGCTAGAAGAGCAAAAGACTTTTGAAGTACTCAATATTATCTTCGAAGAACCTGAAGCAAGAAACATAACCCAATATAGGTGGGATTGAAAGGCTTATAAAGCCTAAAAAAGAAAGAATTCTCTTACTCGCATTATATTATTGAGCAGCATGGACAATGGCATCATGCGAGAATCTAGGAATTACAACTTAGCTAAGAACATATGATCCATTCTAAAAAATGAGTTTGGTGGAATATTGGTGACCAAACTAGGATCTCTAATGATTAAATTTGACACTTATAAAAAGAAATCTGAATATTCAATGAAAAAATATTTACAAGAAATGTTAAATATAATTAGTGAACTAAAGGATGTGGGTTATGTGTTGACTAATGAGTAACAAGTTTAAGTTATAATTTGCTCCTTATCTCATTCCTGGAAGCATATGAAAATGCATTTAACACATAATGAAAATATCTAAATGATGGATGATGTTGTGCATCATCTTAAGCTAGAAGAAGAAAGGCTTAAGGCTACTAAGCCTAATATATATATATATATATATATATATGGCTTCATCTAGCTTAGGAAGAGTTTCTAGGTGAAAATGTAGACATCAAGATAGGTCCCAAGATGCAAGAAAGAAGGTGGCTCATTTCAACAAAAAATTAACAAATAACCAACATGGGAAAGGAAAATGTTCTTTCAAGAAGAAGAATATGGCTAAGGTTAAATGCTTTAATTGCAATAAGAAAGGGTATTTTGCTAGTGATTGTCCAAACCTAAGAAGGTATTAAGCTATACTTAATTTAATGAATTTTGTGTAGCTAGTTCTATTTTTTTAATAGATTTCTACCTTTATGGATTGTAGAGTTAAAGGCAATAGGTCATGTAGCGAAGGACTAAGACACCTTCATGAAATTTTAGTGAATATTACATGAAGCAAAATGGATTTATGTAGGAAATAATGCACAAGTTATAATTCACTATAACAAATTAACACTTGTGTTATGAATTATGCCATAAAAATTCAAAAATTATGCTAATTTTACCTTTTCCCACAAGAAAAAAAATTTAAATAAATGTCCAAAAAATTAAAAAATGCACAAGTTAAAATTCACTACAACAAATTAATATTTGTACCATGAATTATGCTATAAAAATTCAAAAATTATGGTAATTTTACCTCTTGCTACTGGAATAAAAAAATTCAAATAAATGTCTAAAAAATTAAAAAATTTATACCATCAGAAAACTTTACCTATGTCAAAATATCATTTGTATTACAAATTAAGCTATAAGAACAGAATCTCTATGGCAGAGTATCACTTGAACTACGGAAAAACTTTATCCCCATAGTAAAATATGACTTGTACCATAAAACTAAGCTATGGAAATGTATTTCTCGTAGTACAAATGATTGTAGTAAAATATCATTTGTACTACAGAAAAATTTTATTCGTAACAAAATATCACTTGTGTCACAAACTAAGTTATGAGAATACATTCTCTATGACAAAGTATTATTTGTGCTGTAAATTAAGTTACAAATACATATTTCTTTTGACAAAGTGTAATGTCCTGAATTTTTAATTCTATTATTTGAATCTCTAAATTCTGAGGTTATAGAAATGAAGAGCACGTTTGAATTAGCTTGGTGGGTGAATCTCAAGTTGAAAGGAATTAAGAGTGTAAAGGTAAATGAAATTTTGAAGGAAAAAGGGATAGTAGGAAAAGAATTAATTTTCCTAAACAGTATAGATGATCAGAGGAGGTTGGAAAACCCTAAAAAGGGAAGTTGTCTAAGTCTGACAGTGTAAGGAATTTTAAACAGACAGAAACCCTATGGACTAAATTGCAAAAGTGCAAAATCGGTGTGGTTAAAGTGGAAAATAACCAAGAAATTGGGATCCAATATGAATAACCAAGAATTTAGGGTGTGATATGTGATTTTCTTTTAGTGAGACCATTAGACACATGACAAGTGTCATTATTAGAAGAAAATGGCAAGAATAGCCTTATTAATTAGTGAAAAAGGACTAAAATACCCTTAGAAATGTCAAAAAGGACCAATATACCCTTGAAGCTTCATGAAAGCTCTTCTTCCTGCTCCTTTCTTCTCCAAGCTGCAAAACACCTCCATGAAAGCTCCAAAAACGTGCAAGAGAGAGAAGGAAGAGAGAGAAATCTTCTTTTGAGTTTTTCACCAAAAAATAGTGAGAATTAGGCTTAGTTGTAGAAGGGAAAGTTGCTCTTCTCATCAAGCTCTATCTATTGGTGTGTTTAGATTGAGGAAAGCTCAAGTTTGATCAAGATTGGTGAGCTCTAAATAAGGATTCTCAAGTTGCAGCAAGAGGTAAAAATGTTCTCCTCCAAAAGCTCTTTAATGTACTCTTTTTAATTTTTTGAGATTTTGGTATTGGTGTGGTCAAAGGTAGTTGACCATGGAATTTTGGATAATTTGAACATGTCTAATGGTGTTTTGGATGTTGTTAAGTTGATCTATGGCTTTGGTTTGATGTAAAAATAACAAGAAACCATGATGTATACATTAGGGTTTTAGAGGCATAATGGTGCATGTATGGTTTTGACATGATTTGTTTAAAATTTGGCTAAAAAGATGAAATATTGAATTATGAAAGTGTGTATAAAACTTCCCTTTTGAGAAGCTAAAACCATGAATGTGGAAAAGAAGGAAGGAAGGAGATTTAGCCATTAAAATTATGTTTTTGGAAGATCAGTAATGTACACGGGGTAGAACACAGCCCATGTTGTACCCCGTGTTCTTCATCGAAGGCTGATCAGTGTGTTACACGGGGTGCGACACTCCCCGTGTTTACCTCAGAACTGAAGGGCAGTAAGATGCACTGGGTATGACACGGCCCGTGTTTACCCCCGTGTTCTTCTCTGAGCAGTCCAGTGAAGCCTCGAAGCAATCCAGTAAGAAACACGGCCCTTAACACGGGGTATGGGAACCCCGTGTTCTTTTTCAAGTGAACAATTTGGTTTTGATTCTTCATGATTTGCTTGGTTTTGCCTCCGAATCCTTTTCTAATGCTTATATGTGTCATTTCAAAGCCTGAAAATAGAATATAGAGCATCTAAAATGATGAAACACATAGAACTTAAGTGCATTTATCAATGTGGAGGAAGTGAAGAATACATGAGGTTTAAGGAAAATGATGATGTTCTAATAAGAACTATGATGTGTATTTATGTAGACTAAGGAGTGACAAGTTAGAAAGGCAAGAAAAATTGTGAAGAAGTTTTAAGTGAGGGCGAAAGAAACATCACTATTGGAAGCTTATAAAAGGTAGCTAGCTTTATCCTTAAGCTCTGTTTTCTGTTACATGATTTTCTGTATATTATGCCATTGTATGGAATGTGTATGAAATAGCTGTGTGCGCATCCCGAGAAGATAGTAAATGCTATGTGTGAGGCCTATGGCCCGAGTTCCCCGGGATGATAATACAATTGCTGTGTGCGGTACCTATGGCCCGATTACCTCGGGAAGATAGTAATGCTGTATGTGAGGCCTACGGCCCGATTACCCCGGGAAGACAGTGAAATTCTTGTGCATGAGGCCTAGGTACGATTATCTGTGATGGCCATCTAGATATTTATATAAGTCCTTAAATGGGCTTGATGATTGCTGCGTGCAGTGCATATTTCTTACAATGGTATGGAATGAGATGATAAGTGATTAATTGATTTTGAATTTGAAATGTATGTTTTATTTGCTTAAGGATCTGGAATGGCTCAATATATTTTTACAGTGATAGCTAGTTACTGGGAAACTTTGTTTCTTACGTTTTTGTCTTGTTATTAACCATTCCAGATGATGTTTCCAAAGGCTCTCATGATAGAGGAGAATGATGTTTTGAAATTGTATTAAAATGTTTATATAGTTGGTGATGTAATATGGGATGGATGTACGATTTGTAAGTTAAACATTTTGTTTAATTATATGACTCTTGCCTATGTTGTATGAAATACAGGAATTTGAGGCCTTGTGCGCTAGTTTAGAGCAAAAAGGCAAATTAGTATTCAATAATTACCTATTTATCAAGGATTAATGTGTTATTAAGTAAGGGAGTTACACAAAGTATCGCTTATTCTATCATATAAGTCTAAAAAATTTATCTATAGCAAAGTATTACTTATGTTATGAATTAATTTTATGAATAAAATCATAGTCAAATATATCATTTTTTATAACTATATATATATAAAAAAAGATTATTTATAATAAGTGCAAAATATTACAATATGGTAGAGAATAAAAAAAATATAAATATTCATATATTGTGAGTATTTAGTTCATCAATTGATTAATGGATTAGCTAATTAATCAAAATAAAAAAATTATAGAACATAATATTTTTAATTAACAAATTCATAAAATATATGTAAACAGATAGAACCACCTATAAATTATATAGTTATGTATTTTCATTATTTTTCTTAAAATAATTAAAATAAACCTTAAAATATGTAAGAAAGAGTTCAATTATTAAGCTTCTAAATATTTTTGTTTACATGTGTACCAATTTTTATTAGAATGTAGTTTTTTCATAAATAATAAATAATTATTTAACTTTCCATCAATTATATTTATATAATAAAATTAATATATATCAACAAAATAAATATTATAATATATTAAAGATTGTATCATATAATTATTCAATGAATTTAAATTCTATAATACTAAAATTAGAAATTAATAGGATTAACATATGCATATATAAAATACATTCATACATTAATTTTTCAATTCATCATTTAGTCCAATTTTTAAAATATCAATTAAACAAAAAAATATTTAGGGTATAAAATATTATAAAAAATTATTTTTTTATCAAATCATATTATTCTTAAAAATGTGTTAACAAAGAAAATATATATATTATGAAAATACCAAAATCATTATATTATATATAAATAGTATAATTTGTGAGATAAGTTATAACAAGTTTTATTTTAGAAATATGTAATAATAAGTTTTACATTTATTATTGTAATATTAACAAAACTTTCATTAAAAAATTGAAAATAATAATTATGTAAAAGTATGTATAATTTAATAATAATTAAATTATTATATTAAAAAAAATTAAGTGAATTATATTTAAGGGAGTGATATATATAAGATAATCTAAATTTTTATTTTTATCCTTTATTAATTCCAATTATATTAATTTCATTTCTTATAGATATTTTATATTAATTTCTTTCCTTCTAAATAATAATTTAATTAATTTAGTCTATTCATTTATAATTTTATTGATAAGTTAATGACTTGATAACTAGAATGATAAAAATTAAATATAAATAACATATAAGAGATAAAATTAATACAAAAAATTTATGAAGGTTTGAATGATTTAACTTATATTTATGAATGATAAAAATATGTATTATAAATAAAAAAGTAAAATTAAATAATTTAAATTTTAATTTATAATTAAAATTTAAATATACATAATAGTTCAAAGTTATAATTTGTATGGATATTTATTTCATATAATTTAACTTTTATTGAAGGAATTTTAAAAAATAAAAAAAAATTACTTGAAAGATATAAAAATTTTACTTTTTATTTTGTAATAACTCAATCAATAATAATTAATAAAAAATATTAATAAAAGGATAAAATTAACTAATTAATTATTTATGAGAGATAAAATTAATATAAGATATCTGTAAAGAATAAATTTGATACAAGTAAAATTAATAATGAAATAAATAGTAATTTAGTTTATAAAAAATAATTTTTAAAATAAGATCATAAAATATTTTAGTATTAGTGTATTTTTATTATATGTATTTATGTAATATTTTATTATTATATAATGGTGGTAAGGTATGACATTCCTTAACTCGAAGATTCAAGTTCGATTATCTACAAATGTAATTTACAATTTCTACATAGATAGAGTTTCAATCATTTATCCTAACTTGATATGGCTCAAAATCATTAACAAATTTCAGTAGATGTGTAAATAAAATGACAAGATAATACCTGATTGAATTACCTAGATAATCAATTTAATTTAGATATATAAAAATTATTTTAGCTAATTATATTAGTTTTTATAATTATTTTATTTTATTTTTTGCCACTATTTTATTTGTGGCAATATGAGTTACTAGCAATGGATATACCTTTTTTGCCATGTTTGTACTCATAGCTAAAAGAATTTATTAGCCACAAGTGAACTCACAGCAAAAAAAAAAAATTATTTATGCCACAGGACCTTTTTTCCCATGACAATTTCTTTGCCATGCTCATTTGTGCCATGGGACCATTCAACTGATATTTCTATAGCTAAATAGCATAGCTACAAAAATTTTGATCTTGTGCCATGATTTTAACTATAGTACAAGTGTTGATTTGATGTAGTAATTCAAGAAATAGGCACATGTAAGTTAGTCTTGGAAGGCAGCCAAACTTTACTCTTAATGATATTTTATATGCACCTTAAATTTGTTGAAACTTAGTCTCTGTGTTAATTTTGTTAAAACTTGATTTTAATTTGTATCTTGCTGATGATAATATTGCATTATCCTTAGGAATAACTCATTATGGATCTAGTTATATAATAAATAGTTCTACTCTCATGGATACTAACCATTAAGAATGTAATCTTAGTTATTTCATATTTACATTATCATATAATTCTAAAATTAATGCAAATATTTGCCATGCTTGATTAAGTCATATTGGTCAATGTCGAATAGATAGGCTAGCCAAAGAAAGGCTATTGCCTAGTTATGACAAAGTAAATCTATCTACTTGTGAGCATTGCTTAACTGGAAAAAATACTAGAAAACTATTTGGAAAAGGAACTAAAGCTGACTTCCTTTTGTAATTAGTTCATGCTGACATATATGGTCTACTAAATGTGAGAGCCAGGCATGGAACTTTCTGTTTCATCACATTCATAGATGACTTCACTCATTTTGGTATTATCTATTTGATAACACATAGATTTGAAGCATTGAGTTGCTTCAAAAGCAATATGAGTTTAGTAAAAAATCAATTAGATAGAAAAATAAAAGCATTACAAACTAATTGTGGTCATGAGTATTTGTTTGATTAGTTCAAACAACTATATGATGAAAAAGGAATTTAACTTTGTGGATAGATGAAATCAAATGCTCTTAGAAATGGTTAGGTTTATGATGATACAAGTAAATTTGCTTATCACTTATTAGGGTGATGCACTCTTAACTACCATATTTATCCTTAACTATATGCTTAGCAAATCAGTTCCTATTATGCCATATGAGTTATGGATGAAATAAAAACTTGACTTGAGTAACTTGACTTGAGTATTTTTATGACCTTGGGAATGTGTAGCTATATTCTAGATACCTCACACCCATGTGGTAAATTAGGTGCTCGAGAAAAGAAATGTATCTTTATCAAATATTCAAAATATTCAAAAGGTTATATGTTCATTAGTGAACATGACAGTATAGAATTTGAATAACGAGATATCACATTCTCAGAGAATGATTTTCTTAAATAGGATAATATAAATAAGGACTTATCCTTATACAATACCATTAATACAAACGCTTAAGACTCACTTTCTTTGAATAGGAGAATTTTAAGGAATATATTTCCAATTCTAAGTGCAAATGATAGTGATCTTAATCAACATAGGAGTAATCCAAATGGAAATACTTAAATGATTAATGATTTAGGTCTAAGTGGGAGCAATTTAAGGATCCTTGAGAAATATATTTCTCTAGAACCTCAATTGCAACATAGTGGTAGAAAAGACATTCCTCATTGTCATTTCAACATTAAAGGTGGTGAAACCTTTGTAGCCATTATATAAGATAAAGATGAGCTAAGAAATATCATAGAGGCACTCTCTAGCCTTAATAAGGAAAATTAGATAAAAGCAATAGAAGAAAAGATGGAGTCTATATGATCAAGTTAAGTTTGGGAACTTGTTGATCTTCTGAACACATGTAAGGCCATTAAGAACAAATGGGTTCTCAAAATCAAGCGTAAGGTTGATGGCACTATTTAAAGATACCAGACTAGACTAGTAGCAAAAAGCTATACACAACAGGAAGGAATAGATTATGAGGAAACATTTTTACTGCTTGTAAGATTTACTTTAATCTATTTAATCCTGGCTATAGTTACTAGTATAAGCCTTGAATTACATCAAATGGATATAAAGATTGCATTTCTCATTGGAGATTTGGAAGAGGAAATCTACATGCAATATCCTATAGGTTTAATCAAAGAAGTATAAGAAAACATAGTTTATATACTTTTGAAGTTTATATATGGCTTAAAGCAGTCTTCAAGATAATGGTATATTCACTTTCACAATGTGATTATGTCAAATCATTTTATTATGATTAACGAAGATAATTGCATATAAACAAAAAGTTCTAAGGATAAATTTATAATTTTATCATTATATATTGATGATATACTTATAGCTAGAAGTAGCAAGGAGTATATCAATGAAATTAAAGGATGGTTGCCATATAATTTTGAAATGAAAGATATGAGTGAAGCTACATATATTCTTGAAGTTAAGATTTCAAGAAATCATTCAAAAAAATTATTATCTTGTCACAAGATCATCATATTAACAAAATTCTTGAACGATTCTAAATGGAGCATTGTAAACTCATAGACACTCCTATCACTAAAGGTGAAATTTTAAGTCGAAAGATGTATCCTAAGACTCCACAAGAAAAAATGTATATGAGAAAATCTTACTATGCAAGTACATTTAGAAGTTTAATGTACACAATGATGTATACAAGATCAGATATTCATTTTGTCATTAGCATGGTAAGCTGATATCAGTCCAACATAAGCCTAGCATATTGAAAAATAGTTAAAAGGATATTGAGGTATCTAGAAGGTACTATTGACTATTCATTGTGTTATGAAAAAAATGATCTGTAATTGAAAGACTATAGTGATACTGATTGGAGAGGAAACTTAAATGAAAGGAAGTCTATCTTTGAGTACATTTTCTGACTAAATAATGACATTGTATCTTGGAGTAATAAGAAGTAATCATGCATAGCCTTATCCACATTGAAAGCTAAATTTATAGCATTTTCAATAGTAGTATAAGAAGCAATGTAGCTTAATTGATCATTTGGATATAAATATTAATATTATTAATCTAATATTAGTAAATTATGATAACTAAATAGCAATAACATACACAAAGGACCCTAAATATTATTACAAAACTAAGCACATAAACACAAAGTATAACTTTATAAGAGATATGGTTGAACTTAAAGAAGTGAATATGAAATATATTTCTACATGCAAGATGGTAGTAAATCCCTTAACTAAGCCTATTTCTCAGGATGTATTTGTAAAACATGTGAAATTCCAAGGATTGCATGGATGTTGATACAATTATTGTAATTTTTTCCAAACAATATTCATAAAATATTGAAGTCTAAATAATAAATGTGTTTATTATAATCCTACATATATAGATGTATGAATGTTTTTTGGACCATTCTTGACTTATTGAAGAGTATGTTAGATAGATAGAAGATTGGCCCTCTCATAAGGTAATCACCTCTCATTAATTTGTGCAATTGATAACAAATGAGATAATTTAAAGCTTTTTATTTAAATGATAATTAAAAACTAAGCTCAACATATGAATGTCACCTTGTTAACAAACAATATGAGGTCATATGTAAGACTGTAAATGAATTAATGAGAAATTAGTTCATCTATCTATATTGTTAGATATGAGTTCTGATGGAAATGAGAAAGAGTAAATTGGTGAACTCAGGTTAGACATTGGGTATGTCTACACTATTATCTGTACAATATTAACATATTATATAAAAATATATTCTCCATGGGGAAAAATGAGAATACCGTAACACATGTTTCATACTATGTATACAAATTATGACCAATATAGTATAGGTGATCAAAGTCTAGATCTCAACTTTGATGTGTAAGACTTTTAAGAAAATAAAGACCTCATATTTATACCTTTATGAATTTATTTTATTTTTTGAGATTTAAATTTAATGATTGTTATTTTAGAATGTTACTAAAAGAATATGAGAGATTTAGTTTAGTGGAGCATTACTAGAAAAGCAAATTAAATTAAAGTCAAGAGATTTGAGAAAAGAGGAAGAACATCAAACATATCACATTGTGTTTGTATTTATCAATATACCAGTTATAGTATGTCTATAATTGTAAGTATAATATCTAATACAAATGATGCATATGAATGAGATCATTTGAGAAATTCAAATGTGATAAAAATGATTTAGGGTATTGCATATTTAAAGTCTACTAAAAATCTATTATTTGTTGAGAAGATATATATATTTCTAATAGATGTATAGCAAAAAGCTCTTGAAGCATGCTGGTCAAATGGCCTATTTTCTTGTATGATTTGTTATAGAGTATAAGAGATGATATTTTCTTATATAATATTAAGAGAGTATCGATCCCATTTGTGCAACTACGAGATATTGGATCATGGATTTGGGTCATCCAAAATAGGTCCATACCTAATCCATGACTTAGTTCATGGAATGCTTATAAATAGACAAAAGAAAAAAAGTTAAAAAGTAAGATAAAAGAAAGAGAAAAAGAGATCATCAGAACTCATTCCAAATTCTTTCTCTCTCTTTACTCTAAATAAAAGGAGATTTAAGTTGTAAATAAATTACCATTTCATATGATTGTCAATACGACCAGTGGAAAGAAACATCAAATCCTAAATCTTTCATTGTAGACTTTTAATGTTCCAGTATATAGGAATCCAATTTATATCCATTGATATAACTAACAACAAGTGATATTTATTGACTTATAAAGGATAATATATTTTGTAAAATTACATTGCTATCATATTTTTCATTTATTTTAATGTTCACTTTTAAAAAATATTTTAAAATCTACCACTAAATTAAATCATTTTACTTATACCTTATTATAAAACATATATTTTAATTTTAAATGATAATTTTTTTACCCTATGCATTACACAAGATAAAACTAGTTAGAATTAATAGCAATTAGTGTAGGAGTTTACTGAGTTAGTAGCTTGGTTATTTAAAGTTGTATGTTTCATCTCTACCATCTTCAATATATATATATATATATATATATATATATATAACGAGGTAAAATATTTTATTTCTAGAAAATACCATTATAATTTACTTCATAATACTTGATTTCTGCTTGTTATTAATTTTGCAACACTTTTTACTTAAACAAAGTAAGCTTTTATTCATCAATAATTCATAAAAACTTTATTATTTGAGGCATGGAATTAAATATTAGAAATAAATAATAATTGGACATTTACTAAATATCTTATTTTTGGTGATACAACAAGTGGGAGAACCATTATAGATATTAAATTATTAAGGGACCATTTGACATATATATATTTTTTAAAATTGATCTCACTTTATTTTAATAGAAATATATCAATTTATTTATAAAGGAATTATATTATTTGAAAACTTTGTCAAAAATAATAATTTCAATTCATTTGTAAATGAATTGTTTTATTTGAAATGTATTGAAAGATGTATGAAATTCAATTAAAATGTAAATTTTTATAGTATCATAACAAATACAATTTTAGACAGATGATCAAACTTATATATATATATATATATATATGTGTGTGTGTGTGTGTGTGTGTGTGTGTGTGTGTGTGTGTGTGTGTGTGTGTGTGTGTGTGTGTGTAAGTTTTAAGCTGGATAAAACAAATTCTAGTAAAATTTTTGTTAAATTTGACAAATTTTATGAAGACATAATGTTGTAGGGGATGTGATATTTATGTTAGCCTTTCAAATATCTTCATTTAGATTTCTTTTATTTTAAAATTAATTTTCTTAGGTAATTCTTATTTGCATTGAAGCATTTTTAAGCATTTATTTTCACAAATTAATAAATAATTAAATTGATATTAGGACTACAATATTAAATATTTCTTTTAAATGTATATTTTATTCTATTATTATTATGTTGATATTTTATCATTATAAAAGTTATTTTTAATTATTTTTGAACTGATATATATTATTTTTATATTGTTAACTTTTACATCTCACTTTTAGAAGAAGCTTACATATAATGTTATGACTAATTTTTAAAAATTTAAATCATATTAATGTTAATGTATAAATTTCTCTCAAATAAAAAATATATAATTGAAAAAAATTAATTATAAAAATAAGCTTAAAAAACTAAGAAATTGTCAAATAGAGATTATTGAAGTGAGTAGCAAAGTAGAAGTAAGCGAGGTCGATGCTAGCAATTTCTGATTTTGCCTTAGGAGTAGGAATTTTTAAATTTCTAATTTTACACAATTAAAATGTTCATTTGAAATAATTGGTATTTTTAAATTTTTTATAACAATTAGCCAAATAAGAAATTTTACATTGTAGCATTTTAAATACTTTTACAAAATCAAATCCTTTCTCTAAATACTCTATCCAAATACAATGTATATACAATTAAAATAAAAATTATAAATGAAATGAAAAATATATTTTTTACTCATATCTAAACATTATTTTAAAAGGAAACTCATTTGAAAATAAAATGAAATCTTATTTTTAGTTATGGGTAGTATATTTTTTCCCTTTCAAGGAATGTCATTTCTAATATTTAAATCTTTGTCAACTGAGAAAAAAAATAAAAAAATATTGATGCTAATCTAAAAAAATGAAAAGTTTTCACACACACTAACCTCTTCTTTTAAAGATATGCATGAAGCATAACTCAACTAAAAAATACAATAGATATTTTCTGATATATCATGTTTCCTAAATATAATGGATAAATTAAATCTTAATAAGTTGTGCATAATGTTGATAACTCGTGTTTCATATGATTGAAAAAAAAAATCATAATTTGATGATGAGCCTTCACCTTAGAAGGTTGTGTTCATTATTTTATATCAAAATTAAGGCATGATAATGTTTATAAAGAAATTGCTATAGACAATAATATTAATGTTTGCAATATTAGTGTAAATTAAGATTTATTGTGTCACACCCACACATTTTAAATTTGGTAAATTGTATCGTAGTGGCACTTCTTGACCTGTTTTTCAATAAGGTACTAGCGCTAGTCTTTATTTCAAATAGATGCCAATTTTATGAATTATTACTATTATATTTCTAAAATACCATTTTTAAACTAAGAAAATACAGTTATAAATCAGAAATTTTAGAAAGGCATAATTTTATAATTAGTTAACTAATTTTTGCATATGATCACTTATTTTTATTCGTCTTCCCATGATCTTTAGATAAAAAATAAGAAAATTTGGGTTTGGTGGAGTCTACCTAATAAAAAATGTGCAAATTGAATTTTAAACTTTGAATGATCATAACTTTGTGATCAATTGTCCGTTTTAAGTGAATTTTTTTTATTTCATATAAATTTTTGAGATTTACGTACTCACAAAATACTAAAAGTATTTTGCCTGCTCTGGTTGATGAAAAAAAGGCTTTTTTCAATGACTTTTCTTAATTTTTCTTTTTTTTGTTATTTTTCCAACTTTGATTTCATTTTTGTTAATTCAAATTCATTTAAATCTTATATTAAACTTTTAATTCCTAACTCTTTTGATGTCTAATAATGCTATAATAATTTTTTTAACAAATAAAACTACCAAAAATAATATATTATTCTTTATAGATTAAATAGTAATATATTATTATTTTATTTTAAAATAGTAATACTAACTAAAAATTTAAAATAAATGGATAAATTTAGTTTAATTAATAACAAAACTATCAAAAAATAGCATATTACTATTTTTTTCTCCAAACAGTAACATGTTACTGTTTCATTCCAAAATCGTAACACCAATAAAAAACTTCAAATAAATGGATAAATTAAGTCTAATTAACAATCAAATTATCAAAGAAAAGGATATTATTATTTCATTTTAAAATAGTAACACTAACAAAAAATTTTAAATAAATAAATAAATTAAGTCTAATTAACAACCAAATCATTCTTCATACAATAATATGTTATTGTTCTAATTGAAAACTAAACTATTAAAGAAGAAGATGTTACTGTTTTATTTCAAAACAGTAACACTAATAAAAAAATCTCAAATAAATAAATAAATAAATAAAGTCTAATTAACACCAAATTATTAAATAACAGCATGTTATTGTTTATTCTTTAGATAGTAATATGTTATTGTTTTATTTCCAAACAGTAACACTAACTAAAAATTTTAAATAAATGAATAAATCAAGTCTAATTAATAATCAAACTGTCAAAGAAAAGAATGTTACTATTTTATTTCAAAACAATAATACTAACAAAAAATATCAAATAAATGGATAAATTAAGTTTATTCTTCAGACAATAACATGTTACTATTTCGTTTCAAAATAGTAATACCAATCAAAAACTCTAAATAAATGAATAAATCAAATATAATTAACAATCAAATTGTCAAAATAACAACATGTTACTATTTCATTCTAAAACAGTAACATTAATCAAAAACTCCAAACAAATAGATAAATCAAGTCTAATTAATAATCAAATTACTAAATAACATGTTACTATTTGTTCTCTAAACAGTAATACTAATAAAAAATTTCAAATAAATAGATAAATAAAATTCAATTAACAACTAAACTTTCAAAGAAAAGTATGTTATTGTTTATTTTCCAGATAATAACATATTATTATTTCATTTCAAAATAATAACACTAACAAAAAATCTAAAATAAATAGATAAATTAAATCTAATTAACAGTCAAACTATTAAAAAAAAGATGTTATTATTTCATTTCAAAACAATAACATTTGTTTTAAAACAGTAACACTAACAAAAAATATCAAATAAGTAGATTAATTTAGTCTAATTAATAATCAAATTACCAAATAACAATATGCTATTATTTATTCTTAAACGGTAACATGTTACTGTTTCATTCTAAAACAGTAACATCAACTAAAAATCTCAAATAAATGAATAAATTAAGTCTAATTAATAACCAAATTATTAAATAATAATATATTTCTAGGTCTTTAAGTTCTTATTTATTTTTATTTTTATCTTAACTAAAAATTTATTTTAATTTCTAAAAAAATGAATTTTTATAAATATTATTTATAATTAAAATTTTATATTAATTTAATTTTCATAAAGTTAAAAGTTTTTCAATTTTAATTCTTATAAGTTTTTAATCTTTTATTTTTTATTTATATTAAATTAAAAATTCTTCAATTTTAATGTATGGCAAAAGAGGTTTTTATTTTAGTTCTTTTAATCTTCTTGAAATATACTGTAACTCTATCATTTTATTTTTTAGATATCATAGTAAATTTCTGTATGTAGTTACACTTAAATGAAAGAAAATAAGTTTCAGGTACTTTACTGTAATAAATTACATCAAACAACACTGACTTAATTTTTCCCCTTTTAAATTTTTGGAATGTCAATCTTTTGATTGAAAATTTTGACCTATGACTAGAGACACTAATGAAGAAAATACAAAAAAATTTGATAAACGTTGTGACTCTAAAGGTATATGTTGTGAAATAAAAGATTTTGAAAAGATTTGTAGTAAACAGATTTATCTGTTAACCTATAATTTTATAGTACTTATTTTAAAGGTTTTGATTTGTTAAATTATTTCAATAATTTTTATGAAAAATAAATGAATTCTCAAGCCCTAACCGCAATCGATTATTTGCTCAGGTCTACTGAAAGAAGACCTATATTCGCAGTCTACTCTCTTACATTACGAGACATATATAACACGAGCTTTATGATATAATAAAGTAATTTATATTTAAAATAAAGAAAATCGGCCATATAATAATAATAATAATAATAATAATAATAATAATAATAATAATAATAATAGACAGACCGCATGATACTATTTTTTTTAGATAAAATATAAAGACAAGGGATTCACGGGCAGGGGAGGAGTATCGTATAAGCGATTCGTTAAAAAGAGATGCCCGATGAATGAAGAGGTAAAAGGATAGAGTGGGGAACAACTTCGTTACAGATTCTATTTTTACGAGAAAAATTCCCGTCTATGATGCAGGTATGAATTAGCTACTCAATAAAGATAAGTACATCATAAGTCCAATACAACAGGTTTTTCAACAATATAAGGGGCTTATGCTTATAAAGTTCACTCGACCTTCAGACATTTATTTGCGTTGCGCATAATTTAAAGTACGCATAAGAGATCTATTCATTAGAAAGATTCCGCACGGATTTCCTACTATACCAATGCAACGCTGTATGAGAAGCACCGTTGTTTTAAATAGCCAGATTGTAGATTAAAGCACCATCCTGCCTTTCCACCGAAATCACAAAAGCGGCATATTCGAATATCTGATTAAGACGAACGATCGCGCTCGAACTGGGGCGTTGACAAAAAATTCGAGGCTTGAAAATGTTTTGAAATAAAGATAAACCTTCCCTTCGGGCACTTGCAGAAAGACGGTAGGCGGGTTTTTGCAGAGAGCGAACATCTTATCATTTTTCTATGGCAAAAATGGGCCATATGTCTAAGAATCAGCCGGAATTGGTCGCGAATGACTTCTTAATCTTTTGAATAAAAGGAATTCCACCTTGGAGGACTTTTATTTTCATATAATGTCATACTAAGGGATCGTAGGAATGACAAGGTATCCAGTGTCGTTCTTCGACTCTACTTTAAAGAGTGTAAAGAGTGGTTGAAACCCAAGTCTTTCGGTTGGTAGTCTTTGTACTGGTAACCCAGTACTACAATATATTCCCTGCCTGCCCAGGATAAGATGAGAAGCTTTGTGGAATGGACCTAAAACTCCCTTTTTACTCTTCAAAGGAAGAGGATAGGTGGGTTGGAACCTGGCTAGGTAGAAATACAGTTCCTCGTGTAATGCGATATCATATCTTAAGTCTTTTCTTTAAAAAAACTTGATTGAGTGAACTGGATTACAGGGAAGGCTCAATCGCTGGAAGGAGAGTGTAGAGTATTATGGGATCATACAGAAGTATCCACGGGATAGAGGGCAACTCCTACTTGAATTGTATAAACTCACTACTATATGTATAGCCTTTAGTACTATAAAGAAAAGCATTCTTCGAAACTCCTCTGAAAATGACTACAATCGAATGGAAGCACGACTAAGACTGGCTTTCCAGAGATGCCTAGGACTTCTGTAAAGGCTTGATAGTGAAAGACTCTTTCTAGGAACTCAAAACAAATTGAATCCCGACACTTTCTTGTCTCTTTCTAGCTTTAGCCAGATGCTTGCTTGTAGTTTCATGCTGGCTTAAAAGCGGATCTGCGACAGTGAATATTCCAATACCTTATATCCTAAAGTTCCTTCTCCGAACTGAGTAGGCTTATTGATCCCCGGGGGTGAATCAGAGCTAAAGGACGGCCCTCGGACCCCACATTGCTCAGAAAGAAGGAAAGGAGGAGGAGGTTAATGTGCTAACTAAACCCTCCATCCAAGGCTAAACTCCTTAATATTAAACTCAATAAAGGTACATTGAAATAGGGATCAAAGGCTCTGACAATTGTATTACTGGGGTGCACCCATGAAGGATCCATAGGCAACTGGCTCAAGGTGGCCTTTGGGAGAACATATTCTCAATCAGGATTTTTACAACCGAGCAGTCTTTGCACTTCAGGGATATGTGTAGTGTTTTGACATGCCCTCTTCCCTCTGGGTCGATCTCATCATCAGTAATGATTAATGGCCGGGATCTGCCCTATCAGATTTCCCAATTTCCATCATGAGGAACATAAGTCAACACCTTTAATAATGCTTTTCGCAAGGCAGTAATCCTTCTTTCTTTCAATGATTCCCACGCAATCTAATTCTTTATCTCTGCATTCAGGAGTGTTCTCAGTGGTTGGGATTAACAGCCATATTTTGTATATTGCGAAAGCTCGTCAGTAAATTCTACTGGGAAGATTATAGATGTAAGCATTAGGTGAATGTGAATGTGCTATGGACGAAGCGACTGTAAATGAAACTCTACTAACCATGGCTATTGGTAATGGTAGATACTTACTACAAGCACTAAAAAAACTAACTTCGTTAACTCCTTCCTCACTACAAAAAAGCTTAAGTTGGCGTATGACGTATAAATGGTAAATAGTTTCAGTAATGCCATTGCATTAGGGTTATTTTCCCCATTGAATTGAAGTCGTACCCGCTGATTAATCACTTTATATAGCCGAAATTTACCTATCTCCCCGAGGAATTTCTTAAAGTATGTGAGAATATTTACAAAAAAGCAAGTTTATGCTCACGAATACAAAACCTAAAGGGAAGAAACCATAAGGAGTAGGGAAGCTGTTTCCGGAAGAATATAAAATTCTTTTTTCACTCTCAAACATTGTACCTTACAAGGGCCAGTTATTTCAAACAGCATAACAAACAACACCCTTTGTTCTTCTATGTGTCATAAGAACATTGATAGGTTTAAGTCTATCTATCAATGTTAGTTGTCCGACTGCTGTCCTTAGAGCGGCAAGAGTATTTACAATTCTCCTGAGGGATCAAATTGTAGCAACTCTCACCATGTGAAAGCTTTTTCCTGCTCTGGGTAAAGTATCAATTTACTGTTTTCTCATAAACTTATTTCCGTTTTACCGTTCTTTCAAAACATATTACCAAAATACGCATGCAGGGCAGAGGTGCCAAACTGGAAGGCGACCTCGGGGAGGAGGCGCCAGTCCGAATGGTGCCTCCGGACTCCTTTGAGGGCGCCAAGTTGAATGGCACCCTTACACTGTCATTTCAAAATGAATTTTAAAAATAAATAATATGTGATTGTGACTCAAAATAAATTTTTAAAAATAAATTACTTATTTCATAATTATATTTGATATCATAAAATAATATTTTATTCCACTTTGATATTTAATATATGAATTTATTATTGGAATCAAATAAGAAAATAGTTAATGATAATAATATATTTAATAAAAATAATAAATATTTAGTAAATGATTGAATATTATTAAAATAAAAGATAGGATCAATAAAGAATAATTACTTAATTTATATTAATGTCTCTCAAATTTTGATCCAATGATACTTAATATTTATCATTTTTTGGAATTATACACTTCCACCGTTCGGAATTATAATATTACAAGTAATTATTTAAGACTTTACTACACATAAGTAAATTTATTGAATTATTCAATAATATTCTTTATTTACGAAGTTGAAGATTGTTGAAAATAAAAAGAAATATAACGAAATAAATATATTTCCTTTTATTTTGTATTTATTCCAATAATATTCTTGCTACTTTGTATTTATTTCAATAATATTACTTTTATTTTATAATAAAATAAATACGAAATAACGAAGTTGAAGATAGTTGAAAATACAAAGAAATGTGGTTATTTTGTTACAATAATCTTTTCATTTTATAATGAAATTAAAATTATAACAAAATTAATTCCTTTTTATTTCGTCACAATGATAAAATATTTTAGTAACGAGATGTGGAACATGGAATAATTCTTATCATTAGAAAAAAAATAAACACACATTGTTGTAAAAAATTTGTAATTAATTTATGTTAGTTAATAATTTATAATAATTAAAGTTATGAAAATAAAATACGAGAGGAAAGAATAAAATTCTAGTTAGAAGGTTGTTATTAGAAAAAATTGCATATATTTAATGCGTTATATGAGAATTTAATTGATTGTGTATTTGTGAGAAGATTTGATAATTAAAATTGATATAAGTACCTACGCAAGAAGATAAAAATGTCGTAATAATCAAAACCATCCTAAATTTTGATGTTTTGCAATAAAGTAATAAGATAGATGTGTATAAATATACAATAAACATGAAAAAGAAAGCTAATGTCTACGTAAGTGATGTCCAGTCCCATATCCAGGATTGGTAATGTGGCGGCCATATCTAGTAACCCTCTGCGCAGGCTCGGGAGTCACATCTCCGGTGTTTGTGGCTCCTCTACCTCCAGCTCCCGCTCTGCCTCTACCTCTACCTCTATCTACAAGTACTGAGTCATCTGTCATCATGCCACCAAGTGCTGATCCCTGATCCTGAGTATGTAGATTAAATGTAGGACAATATGGCTGTGATGGACCAGCTTCACCGAAAGGAAAGACATGGAATGAAGATGAAACTCCTGGTATATGTGAAAATGCATGAAATGAGGATGGAACACCAGAAGTAAACTGGTACATCTGGGATGATGAGGGAGCATATAGTGCAGCCGGGAACATGGTGGAGGATGAAGGATCATTTGGTGCAGTAGGGTATATATAAGATGAGACAATCATATCTGGCATCATCATCATGGTGTCTTGGGCAGTCAATGATAGAGTTTATTGCACTGTCGAAGTGGACGGAACATCAACCTGCGATGTAGGTCGTGGACCAGTGCGACAACGTCAACGAGTACAAGGCTGATCATGGTCACCCTCCACAGGGTCAGGGATATGATGGGGATGAGGAGCTGGCTCTACATGTGAGTCAATAATCACATGATCAACCTCCTGAATGGCATGAAGGATGGAGTTCGTCGCTGATCTAAGTGCATCAAAGGCGAACCTAGACTGCCTCTTAGGTGTAGTGAAGTCATGTAGTATGGACACCTCATCTATCTGTGCAAATTTTTGACATTAAAGTTAGTTACAATACTAATGTACAGGAAGAAAATTAGACACAGATAACTAGCACGCAGTATTACCACAAGGTCTAGTGCTCTCCCAACGGGTGTAATAAATCGCTTAGTAATCCATCTGTACTATGCCATGTACTCGGACCGTGGGCCTAGGACTAGTCATGTGGTCGGCTAGACGATAGCACACAAGTCTCGCCGGATATCCCATCGTGCAATGGACGGCTGATGCCGGATGTACCACTCCTCATCATGCCGACCGAACAAGTGAAGGTAATGGACCTCCGCCACCTGCTTTGGTGGCTTAGGAATAGGCTGGCGTAGTCCAAACTGCTGCAAAATCCTATCTAGATGGTGCCACTCAACAATCTGAAAGTGTATGAGTGGCACCACTACTGTCTACATGTCACTTCCGTCAAAATAGTACTGAGGAAGTGATGTGGTGACCACCTCAGTGTACGGGATCCAAGTGATCTGAAATTACACATTTATGTTGTCATTTAAATGCAACAATGAAACGGACAAAGGAATGAAATAAAAATATACATTATCCCCTTTATACCTGGTCAAGCTAAAGACGGTCCAGCACGTATCTATAATAGGGTAGGCTGTGTGCCAGACTATCCTGGAACATCTTGATAGTGCCACCTACCAAGTACAATAACTAAGTTAAATAACTTAGAAGTCAACTAAATTACAAGTGTAAATTAAAAATTTTTCTAACCTGCGGGCTAGGGGGCTAATCCCTGCATCCCTCTCTGGTATGTCTGAAACAGTAATCATGGGGGCAATAGTGGAAAATCTATCCTATGCTAAAAGCTGCAGTAGTAGGCAACACCCTCCCATCTCCCTATAATCTGGAGCAGTGGCCTTATAGAGCTTTCTGTACAGATAGGCCAGGCAGGCAAATCCCCAACTATACATTCCAGCCTCGTGGAAGTCTCCGAGCAAAGGTAAGTGCATGAGGTGGACATACGTGCCGGAGTGGTCGGGAAATAACGTCCCACCAATGAGATGCAAAATGTAGGCCCGGGTGAATCTCTGCACTGTCACCTCATCCGCATCATCTGAAAGATGAGTGAAATGTCTCTCCAACCAACTCATCCTTAATCACCCCCTTCTGATGACATTCTTGTTCACCGGTAACTGCAATCCCAGGTACTCCTCTATCAGGGCTCCCCATCCCCACACAGTGGGGCCCATCACTGCTCGACCGTCAATGGGTAGGCCGCGCTGAAAAGCAACATCCTGCAATGTAATAGTGGTCTCCCTCTGCGGCATGTGAAAAGTGTGTGTCTCCGGCTTCCACCACTCTACAAAAGCACTAATCAACTGATGGTCAATTGGAATAAACTTGCACATCGCCAGGCTATAAAAACCTGCCTCTCATAACAAGGGAACAACTAACTCCGGCAGGTGCTGGTGATAGTAGTGATGAGCCCGTCGAATCCTCGGCACACAGTCAGGCTACAAAAAAAAAAGATTAATAATTATTGCGTCTGACAATATGGAAAAGTATAACTAACTTTAAGATCTAACTATTTGCATACATGGCCTGCCCAAATCGACTGGGATATGTGTGAGTCCTGAGCCGTCAGAAGTGAAGGATCCCATGGTCTAAGATCGACGCATCGGGAAGTAGATGCCATTTGCCATTAACTGAATTGCATTAAGCTGGAATTTAAATACACACTAATATAACATACATGTGCAATTTAACTACAAAGATCCACACAAGAATTTATAGCACTTGGACGATTGAAGTAATTTGTTAACATTACTAGTAATGGGGTCACATATATATCTATAATGGCATGCAATTTTACAACAATCAAACAAATCACATCATCCGATCATTACACTTATGACATTAGTTAACATACTTTGTAACATATTTGCAAAAGTAAAAATCAAAATTAACGTGAAGAAGGGCCTTCATCTCCATGGAGAAGTGGGCAGCGCCTACGATTATGACCTTTCATCTTACAAAGATCGCATTTTTGCCTGACACCATTCTCTTGAGGCCAATCCATCTCATTCCTGATCCGTGTCAACTTTGATCGTCCTTTTTCACGCAATCTTCCATAATTTGGAACCAGGATAGGAAATGGTGGTAGGTTATTCCATTGCGACCACTCCCCGATCGACCACCACTCAGATTTGTAGCAATTAAGTAGGGTGTCAAGTTTGTATACAGGATCAACATATGGTTCCCATGATATGTTGATTGAGGTACAAGCAGCAATAATATGAGCGCAAAAGGATACCTATATGCTTGGAATTATCCACATTTACATTGGCCTTTGTCTAATAACACTTGGAGGACCTTTCCACATGATCCCTTGGCCATATCAGGGCCCTTCACCACTTCAAACCTAGTTCCTTGTCTATTATACGCACGAACGTGGTAAGAAAAAGCACGTGACTGGATAGTTGTAAGCTCCTGTCTAAATCTACTTGCATATATGTGACCTTGTTGTAGTTCAGCATGTGCTTCTTTTGCTCTTTCCACAAAGTACTTGACACATATATAGTATGTTTGTTGAATAAGGCCTGTGATTGGTAGCCTCCTTAATCCTTTGAAGAGGCCATTAATGCACTCAACTATATTAGTCGTCATATGACCATATCTTTCTTCATCATAAGCAAGCATCCACTTCTCCATCGGAATAGCAGTCAACTTCTTGTGGATCTCCTCATTGACTTTGCTTAAGTTATCCAATCTCTCCATGACTTTTTCTCGATTTGGCTCATAGGCTGAACACAAGGAGATAAATAGTTTAACCAAGTTGAACTACTAGATAGATAAATTTATAGATGAAAGGTTCAACAAAAAAGTTGTGCTATAAGGCATACCAATCTTAAGGACAACTTTCTTGACATTGTCATTCCTGCATTTCTTGTGAACGTAGATGGCAATATGTCTGATACAGTACCAATGAAAAGCATGAGGAGGCTGTTATCCTAGACCTTCATTGGCTGCAGCATCTTTTATAGTTCGGTGTCGATCTAATATCAAGCATATTCCTTGCTGGTTCGTAACATTTACTCATAATAATGCTAAAAACTAACTCCAGTTTTCATAGTTCTCCTTTTCAACAATGGCAAAGGCAAGAGGTATGGGACATTTGTTACCGTCCTGGGTCACAGCAATCAGTAGCACACCTCTATACTTGCCATATAGAAATGTTCCATCAACTTGTATGAATTTCTTGCAATAGGGAAATGCGGCAATACATGGCTTGAAAGCTCAGAAAACTCGGTTGAAAACATGTTTTTGTGGATCAACACGGTTGTAAACTATGACGAATTCTTCTAACTCCAACTTGAACAGAGCTTGGTCACAATAGCCTAAAATATCCAACCATTTAGGGAGCACTTCATATGATTTATTCCAATCTCCATACACCTTGACAATTGCCTTCTGTTTTGCCTTCCATACTTTTCTGTACGAAATCTTATACCCATACATGCCTTCCACCCTCTCTTGTATAAGCGAGATTGGAACATCTTGCTTCACTTTAATCATCTTCAATATCAAGGAACTGATATACTTGGAGTCAAGAGACTTGTGATCTTGTGTTAAACTGGCATTAACACATGTGTGAGGCCCTGAAAATCTAGTTATTGTCCAAGTGTTAGAATTCTTCAGATTAGTCGCTCTAAGGCAAAATTTGCATTCATCCCCATAATTATCACACTTCACACTCAATCTTCTAGTATCCGATTCCTCCACATAATAACTATGGTGTCTTCTAATGTGGTAATGCTTGGTTGCAGCAATCAATGCCTCCTTGCAATCAAACTCTTGTCCAATCTATAAGTCCTCTATGTCGTAGACATAGCTTAGTTTCATTATTTTCAAAAATGCATTAGCATTCCTTACGGCACCCCAATCAATGTAAGAGAAGGCAACAGCTTGAGGGACACCACATGATGTCTGTGTAGCATTGTCATTCCTCACACACCGAGCTGCAACACCGTCATCATGTGTAGTTGTACGTTCTTCATCATTAGTGTCATGATCATCACCGCTACTGCAAGACACCTCATCGTCTTCAAAACCAAGCTCAAGGTGGGCATCCATGATTATAAGATTAGTGGATTCTTCCTCTACGATTGGTAAGGCACTTGTTGAACCTATCATAGTATGTGATACATTTCTCGAGGAAAACACCTGCAACAGATGAGTCCAATGCAGGAGTATAACTATTAGAAATGTGGAACTCAATTCCACCCGTGTAAGAAGGGCCTTCCCGCACCATCGAACAACTAGTACTGACATAAGCCGTTGGATCTACGTATGGTTTAATTATTGGGACTCTTTCTTATGAATCAAGGTTAGTAGTGTGCAGTTCGGATGTGATCACCTCCACGTACAATTCTATTGCTGTCATCGTCGGATGTTGTTTGTAGCTTGCTATGACACATGCCAAGTCTTCATCGTCGTCCAATTTGTATGCCATATATTGAGCCTCTATTTGATGCTGTGGAAACCTATAAATAATTCTCCCAATAGCTTGATCTTGGGGAAGTTTCAGTCGAACATAAATTTTCTCTCGCAAAACATCCATAGTGCTACATCCTCTCAATTTCAATGCCTTTGGGGGAGGTCCATCGTACATTACCCTCATTGATCCCTCAATCATTGTACCATTTGAATATATAAAAGCAATTAAACTTTTCTTCATCTTATTACTTTCAACTGCAAAATATTTACTGCACCCTCACAACTGACACATTATCATATACAATTTTTGTATTTATAAACGAATGAACTAGTATTTAATATTACCAGTAAAAATGAACAATATGTATTACTATTTTTGTAAGGTATATATTTAATAGTATGTAATAATTTACCCGCACAGGCCAAACAATACCTATACAGGCCGATATTTTTTTCCAACCAATATATTGCTATTTTTACACTCATTCGTAGTTTTTCATACTACATAAATTTTTAATGTTCATTTGCAAGCGTGATATAAATAATTTAATTCTAATTCTTCTTTTTTTGCATAATTTTTGATGTAATATAAATAAATTATTACAAAAAAAATAAATTTATATTTGAAATAATAATTTCAATTTTTACTTACTTGCACACAATTGAAAAAAAGCTTAATTTTTAAATATGATTGTATAACAATTTTTCATATATAACAAATATATCATATAATATGATAATTTTTTCTGGTCAAATAAATGTTACTTCTTTTTAAAACTATTATAATGTTTGGCTATATAATCTTATCTATATTTTAATTTATCTTTTTTAATTGTCATTTTTCTGTTTATTCAGCATAAATTATACTTATTAAATCGATTAACTTTTTCAATACACTACATTTATTATTTTCATGATAATTTTCTCCCTTCACACCTATTACTAAATAGCTACCAAAAATATTTACACATGATTATTTGTATATTTTTATGATTACAATCATGAATTCTTTTTTACATATACTGACTTCGTCTAATACTTATATTACAGTACCTCCTTATATATTTCAATACTTTCTGAATAAACGTATGTATAATATAATTTTTTCGCTACATTTATTATTCTTGCATTTATAATATCTACTATTCAAATAGAAAAATATTCATATTTTCAATAATAATATCCTATTTTTTAAAGCTTCTGGTTACATCCACATATCCTAAAATTTTATCTTTATTACTTCTCTTATGATATATTAAAATTTCACATGAAAAAATTCTCTAAATATAACTTCCACCTAGGTCATTTAAATCTATTTTAGGACACCTTTCTTTATCTCATTTGTTCTTCTTTTAACAGCGCAACCTATCACAGTACATATAAATTTCTACAAATTTTTCATAAATCATAATTTCACATCATAAATCATAATAATCAATATAAAATAAAAATACTCATATTATTTATATCATAATATTCTAAACAAATTTCTCTACCACTATAAGATATTTTCATGATGACTGATAAAAATTATAATATAAGTATAAAATTTATAAAAATATTAACCGGTAAGTATTAGAAAAAGCAAATAGAAAAGAGTCTCTGCATGAAAGAAAAATTTGTTAGATATTTTAATAACTTTAATCTCTAAGTAAAAATTATTAGATATTATTGTATCATTAAAAAAATTATGTAAAAATCACAATAAATTAAATATATTTTACAAGACAATATATAAAAGGAACAAAAATAATAACATAGATAAAATTTTATTGATGTGTATTTAATTTTAAATATAGTGCTTAAAATTTTATATCAAGAAAATATTAATAAATTTTAAAAGAGAATTGATTTTTATTTTTAAATACTTTTATTAAAATAGGAATATATAAATAATTGATTCAGTTAATGCTTACCACAACATTAATTTTTTTAAATTATTTTAAGATAAAGATAAAATATGTTACATTATGTCAATATTATGTAATTATCCTAATATTTAAATCGTAAATAATATAAGTCAATATAAAAAAATTATAATAAAATAAATTAAAAAAGGAGAAATGCTATGTGAAAGGTAAAGTAATAAGTGTTAAAAATGATATATATAATCAATTAATTTTATTAAATAATATATTTGATTATTAAAAATAATTTTATGTCAAAAATAAAATAAATTACATTATATTTATATTATTCAATATATTACATTTGAACTTTTAATAGAATGATTGAAAAAAGAAAGAAGAAAAAATTAAACAAAGTAGATGAAATGAAGAAAACATAATGTACGAACTGTAAACCTTTAGAGAAATCTTAGTTGATGTATTTTAAACTTAAAACATAATATTTAAAAATTATTATCAACAAAAAATTAAAAAATATAACTTATTATAATAAGCTAAAATTTATTTTAATTACTAAGTATTTTTTCAAAAATATAATATGAAATTCATTATTTTTATTAATAAAATGTATATTAAAGCTTTAATTTATTTAAATTATTATAATAAGCTAAAAAAATATAAATTATTATTTTTATATTAATTAATGATGTTGATGTTTTAAACCATAAACAATACGAGTAGATATAAAAAGAATACAATAGAGTAAATAAGAAATAAATAATACGTAAGGTATAAAGTAATAAAAAATTGATTGTATAATAAATTAATTAATTAAATTAATTATATAATTTATATAGAATACATTTATAATCAAAAAATTGATATATCTTACTGCTAAAAAATATTGGTGTATATGGTTTAAATACCATAAGTTAACAAAAAAGAATAAAAAAAATGTACAATAAAAAAGATAAAATAAAGAGAAATAATATATAAGATATCAAGTCTTTACAAAATTCGCTCAATTAAAATTTAGTTATTTTGACATATATTACTTCAAAATTAATATAAAAAAATTAATCAATAGGATAATATATTCTCATAATAATTAACATATAATAAAAATAATCTTATTTTTATTATATCTTATATCCTAAAAAATTTTATATTTAAAAAATCTCTAAACATAATTTTTACCTAAATCGTAAATTTTATTCTAAGACACTTTTCTTTATCTTCTTTGTTCTTCTTTTAAAATCATAAATTATCATAAATCATATAAATTTGTATAAATTTTTCTTAAATCCTAGATCATAATTTCACATCATAAATCATAATAATCAACATAAAATAAAAATTTTTCTACCACTGTAAAATATATTCTTATAGTAACTAATAAAAAATATAATATAAATACATAAATTATAAAAATACTAACTAGTAAAAATTAAAAACTATCACAGATCATATAAATTTGTACAAATTTTTTCTAAATCTTAGATCATAATTTCACATCATAAATTATAATAATTAACATAAAATAAAAATTTTTCTACCATCGTAAAATATATTCTTATAATAACTAATAAAAATTTTAATATAAATACAGAAATTATAAAATTACTAACTAGTAAAAACAAGGAAGAGCAAAGAAAGAAGACCAAATCTGAAATCCAAAGAAGAAAATGTTGCCGGATGAAATGCATAGAAGTAAAAAAGGATGAAGATTTGTGAGTGGAAAAATGAGAGATGGTGCGAACAGGAATAGCTGCGAACGGCTGCGAAGAGTGGAGAACGGCTACGAAGAGTGAAGGGCGACGAAGAGTGAGTGAAGGCCGAAGAGGGAGGGGGTTTAAATAGGGCAGGAGGCGCCATTGCATTTGGCGCCTCCCAAAATTTTCAACCAATGGCGCTGCCTTGAATGGCACCTCTAAGGTTTAATGGTGCCAAGTTGGATGACGCCTTCAACTTTGGAGCGCCATTCAATCTAGTGCTTTCTAAGTTCACCATAGTCCAAAGGCGCCAGACAGTGTGGCGCCTCCATGTGCTGCAGACGCCGATCAAAATGGCGCCCTGTGTACTTTGGTAATATGTTTTCAAATCACGGTAAAACGGAAAAAAGTTTATAAAAAAATCGTATTTTGGTATTTTTCCCCCTAATAACTCCCATTGGCTTAATTTAGCTCCCTTAAATCCCATTGGAAGCTATCTTCAAATAGCAATTTACTGATGAGAGCTGACCCTTTGTTGGGAACAAGTTCAGTTCTTATTAATTGGTCAAAGTCCTCCTATTCATCACTTCCGGTATTTCAGAGCATTAGTTTATTTGTAAAGAACTATATTCCAAACCACAAAGCCAGTAAGAGCTCCACAAGCCATTCCCTAAGTTAAGGACCTATGACTATAAAGAAGGACACTAAGGGTCTATTTAGAATAGCTGAAATGACAGGAGGAGGAAATGCTGAGGTGAAAATGGGGGTAATTTTGCAATTTTCACCTGTTTGGCTGGGAGTGAAACTCGCGTGAGGGGGAAGGGAAATAAAATTGGTAAATTTCAGTGGGGCTCGACGAAATTGTCCCACTCCCTATTTTAGAGTGAAATTGGGGTGAAAGGCATTTCCAAAACCACTTTTCCTTTTTCTGCCCCTGACTCCTCCAGAAGTTTCCTGCTCTCTGTCACTCGTTCTATCATCTTCTCCCACTGATCTAAAAGTCCATCTACGTTGGCACCCAACCTTCGTTGTCAGCCGCTGCTTACAAACCTCCAATCAGGTAGCATCCTTTCCTTCCCCTTGTATTTAAAGCTTGATGTGTCATTGTTGTCATTTGTTGTGAGGGCTGTTGGGAAGGGAAGATCCGTCCAAATGGCCATTCGACTTCACCGGAAGCTGCCATTGGAAGCTGTTTAGAAGTTTTTTAGACTAAGTGGGAGGCAATTTGTTGCTGGCTTGCCCTCGAAAGACAGTTGAGCTATTACTCCGGTTCTCCATTGGGTCTTGTTGGTAGGTTGCAATATGGGTCGAGGCATGGCGGGTTTGAATTAACCTGTTCCGCGGAGATGACTTAACCCAAACAGTGAATTTTTTTTTGCTACATAATATTTATAAGTGAATTTTGTTAATTTAATTTTCATTCTCAGTAATTCCTACTCCTTTCTCCCTACTAAAACACATACAATGGTAGACATATGTTGGCAATTTGGATTTTGGAATGGAAATTACACGTACAATGGTCATATTGTTAATAATTTTCCAAAATTTTTATGATATTTTGTGATAGATTTTCTAAAGTTTTAAGGACATTTTGTTAATTAATCTATCAATGAACCATGTGGTTATGTGATTGTTGGAAATACTTTATATATCACTATTATAAACATGTATAAATTTGTTAATATTTAAATCGGTATTACCTTAATAAAAATTATAAAGTGTGATTTGTTAGTACATTATAATTAGTAATTTTTTTTATGATACAAAATCATATATTAACAGTATGTTACATTTATAATTAACTTAACTATTATCTTTTTATTATAAAAATAGTAACTCCTATATTACATATTTTTCAACGAGAAATTGGTAGAAAGAATTTACAAGTTCAATTTAAAAGAGTTGTGATTGTTTTAAAAATAACATCTTTTGTAATAGTGTGTTGGCATTTTCTATAGGAAAGGCTACTATTAAAAAAAATTAATATAAAGATGTAATAAAACATAAATTTCACTTATTAAAATTTATCACAATAAATAAGAGTAAATTTAAAAAGATATAAAGGGTATTTAATTTCAACTTTGACTAAAAAATTTATCAGCATGTAAGCTCTAACTTAATAAACACTTTTCCTTATATTACTCTTTAATTGTTTTAATTGTCACAACTATATTATTTTGATTCACATTATAAATAAGATGGCATAAATATTCCAATAGAACTTTTAAATGATTGAATTCAACATATTTATGTATTTATTGCATTTAAGTTCTATTACTAATTATTGTTTTATGTACAACCTTATTATATGTATGAGTTTATTTCAAAAGAGTTTCTTATGTGGCAGTCTTACACACAGATCATTCAGGGAGAAGGGAGAAGGGAGAATCCTTGTCTGGGCAATTAATAAAGGATTAATAGTCTTGCCTCGTCGTTGATTAAGGTAAACTCACATCTATGGCTATTAATCTCACTTAAATAGCTATATGACTGATTGACTGTTATTTATAAATAGTGGCATTGCATGATTATCACCTGTATTTCAATCTCATTTGGCTTGTTTCCTAGTTCATGTTCACCTGGATCATAGTTATGAATCTTACATGTCATGATAACATGTTGATTTTGTCCATTTAATAGTTACACATTGGGATTATTTTGCAAGTTGTCTTGAAAGATAACATGGATGACTCAACCGAAGAGTGGATGGAGCTATTCAAATTCATTAACGTAGATATCATAGAAAAGTGGGAAAGATTATGTAATATGTTTATTATCTAGATGGTATCATATACTGTTCAGTCAATGCAGTTGTTATAATTGCAAGCGAGTTCTTTGCAAAAACATGTTGATGAGTCTAGTGGTTCAAGAGATCAAATGTGTCAACAACTCCTTCAAAACTTATTAGATCCTGATAAGTGCCATAATCTCATGCACACGAGTCCCCAAGCTTTCCATCAATTGTGTCAAAAGTTGAGAGCAACAGGTAGAGTGAGAGATTCTAAATATTTAGTAGTGGAGGAGTTGGTTGCTTAATTTTTACACATGTTAGCTCATAATGTAAAAAATAGGACTATGTCTTTCTTCTTTCATCAATTTGGGGAGACAATTAGTCATCACTTTTATAATGTCTTACGAGCTATTGTGTTGCTTGGTGATGAGTATCTAGTGCAACCTACAGGATCAGAGGTTCCTTAACAGATTTTCAATAATAATAGGTTTTTTCCTTATTTCAAGGTAATGCAATTAGTTAAAAATGCTAATATACTTCATTCACGTGTGTAGTTACTATTGCAATATTCATTTAATTTAACTTTTAAATAATTAATATAATACAACATTGTATTGGAGCTTTAGATGGGACTCATATACGAGTCAAGGTATCAAGAGAATATGCTTCTCAATTCCGAGGCAGAAAGGATTACCCAACATAAAATGTATTAGCAATTTATGGTTTTGATATGAAATTCACATATGTCTTATCTAGATGGGAAGGAACTGCATCCGATTCTAGAGTTCTTAAACATACACTGACAAAAAGAGAGGATAGATTGAAAATTCTTAGAGGTAAGATAAATTACAAAATGTCAGACACTTAAACAATTGGATAACTTTGATTCCTAGAAGTTACTTCAAAGATTGATATGAAGATAGTGATGTATATTTGTATGATTGTAATATATCCTAGGTAAGTTCTACTTAGGTGATGCTGGTTATCCTTTGAAAAGTGGGCTTCTAACATCTTATCTAGAGGTAAGATAAATTACAAAATGTCAAACATTTAAACAATTGGATAACTTTGATTCCTAGAAGTTACTTCAAAGATTGATATAAAGAAAGTGATGTATATTTGTATGATTGTAATATATCCTAGGCAAGTTCTACTTAGGTGATGCAGGTTATCCCCTGAAAAGTGGGCTTCTAATATCATATAGAAGGGTACGTTATCACCTGAAGGAGTACACAACATGTGGTCCACAAAATGCAAAAGAAATATTCAATCATCGACATGCTTCACTCAGAAATATGATCGAAAGAGCATTTAGTGTGCTTAAAAAGAGATTTCCTATTATAGCCAGTTCAGTTGAACCCTATTATTCTCTCACCACCATGACAAATATCACCATTGCATGTTGTGTACTACATAATTTTCTTATGAATGTTGATCCTGATCCACAATTGATGGATAAAGTGGATCGTGAGCTGTTGCATAATGAGATAAAAGATTTTAGGGACCATGAAGCACAGAATACTAAGGAAGACTACCAAGAAGGATACCTCCTAAGGGAACACAGCCACTCGAATGTGGAATGACTATGAAAACAACTTATGATAGATAAAGTTTTTCATATTTTGGGTTATAATGTAACTTTAGGTGTGATGAGGATAATTCTTGTGACATAAATAGGAGCATATCTAACTATTTTATATTTATATTGCAAGAATCGTATCGTATGTAACCATGACATTTCATTGATCTAATGTATGACAATTGCAGCAATAGGTTATCTCATTTATGTTAACGTTGAATGCAAAGGTTATATATGTGAGTTAATAGTAGTTTCAAATTTACTTTCATGAATGTGTTAAATTTAATCTAATCATTTTGGTTATATGCCTTAGACATTGATGTATATTATCAATGTGATATAAATGTTGTCATGAGCTAGACCTGTGTTTGTTAGGCAAGATTTGTGTAATTAGTTAATTCACTCTTTTAATTTCTCATGGTCATATATAATTATGGGTTGCTGATAAAATGGAATACTGATGCTAATATCACTATTGTTTGATGCTTTATAGATAGAGAATGCCGAGGAATAGGAGAGTTGACAACAGGGGGGAGTGTTTATCCAGGAACACACTTCGCTGGACACCTAAAATGGATACAATATTGCTTGATGCATTACTAGAGGAAGGGCACAAAGGCAATAGACCTGATGGGACTTTCACTATAGTGGCATATGCCACCATAGTAGCGAAGTTGAAGCAATCTATTGGATCATTCTTTCAGAAGCACCACATCAAAAATAGAATGAGAACATTGAAGGAGCACTTTAACGAGTGCTATAACTTATTTCATAAGTGGAGTGGAGTAGCTTCGAATCCAATTACAAGAATGTTTGAAGCTGAGCTAAAAGTGTCGAACAAGATTTGTGTGATAATGAATTAAGTAACTTAGACACCCAGTATGTGAATGAAATTTACCAACATTATTGTCACACATTACATGCTATGGCATAAAGATTAAAATGTCATGCTTTTACTTATAGTGTTTCATACAAAGACATTGGTTTTATTAGAAGGGTGTTAAATGTTATTTATCCATGTTGAATGTTTATCTAATGGAGGGTGCTTTTTGTAGGATAAGCCAAAAGCTCAGAAATGGAAACGGACTCCTATCCATAACTATGACAAGTTGCTAGAGCTTTTTGCTAGAGACAAGGCTACAGGTGCATATGCTGAAACATCAGGGGACAAAGTTTGCAAGTGGGAGAGAGAAGGCTTTGACCTCAATAATAGCTTTGAATTTATGTCTAATCTAGATGTTTAATGGGGAAGTGAGGCCCCCAATTTCACATAACATGTTGATGTATTCAATCTTGAGGGAGCTCCCTCTAACCATTCTCATGAGTATGCACTTTTAAATCCTTTTACTCACTGACTCACAAGGAACTTCATCTTCAAGGGGTTCTAAAAGAAAGACACCAATGGTTGATGTCATTGAAAGAGGGTATGAAAGACTAGACATAGGAATGGAGAAGTTGATAGATATAATGAGAGAGGTGGCAGACAAACACACCCTGGCAATTAAAGAAAGTCTAGCTATTTTTTAGAGCAGTAGGCCTCGTTATTATAGTGAGGCAAAAGTTTGGGGGGAGTTGGAAAACAAAGGAGTACCTCAAGATTTCCAGCTAAAGTGTTATAACTTCTTGTGTGATAATGAAAAGGTCAGGAATAAATTTTTTAGTGTCCCTCCTCATTTTCGTTTGCAATTGTTGTACCAACTCATGGCGAATAAAGGAGATGATTAAGTTGCTTAGGATGGAAAGATACAACGCCATCTTAGAGAAAAATATACGGTAATGTCAATATTTTTTGTTGTATATTGAGTTTGAATGATTGTTAATTAGCTTGTATGGATTTGTGTCCTGACACTCGCTATGAATTTACATAGATACATATTCATGTACATTGTTACTATGATGGTTGTTTTCGTATTGATATCATGTCATCACAGGATTTTTCAACTATGTATTTCTCTAAATTGTAGGTACCTTGGCTTCGCCAATTCATGGAAATGTGCCTGATCTGGAAATGTTAACTACACTAGACTATGTACTAGTCATTGTAAGGTGGAAGTTAATTCTTGGATGAAATCATTTTCATTGCATTATTATAGGTAGGAACATGTGATTGGACATACCACATAGTGTGATGTATTGTGTGTGTGTATAATTAGTAGAATTTGGAATTGAAGACAAGATTAGACTTTATGTAGTTCTATTATGTTATGTCTATTTTAAAATTAAGACATGGTGTCATTAAAAGATTAATGATTTGAACATGGGAAGATAGTACTTTGCCCTTATGTAAATGGTATTTGCCTTATGTGACAGGTCTTTATTGTGTTTAGAGTTATTGGAGCAATACAATGTATGTATGTTATATGCAAGAAGGCAATGTTTATCGTCGAACATTAGTTATGTTGAATGTTATTCCCCTCAATTTTACTTTTTTTAATTTAGATTTCAATCTAGAAGTTTGTATATTTATATTAAGTGAATTATTGCTTTTATGTGTACGTATGCATATGTGTACTGCAATAGTTAATTAACATGATATTTATCTTTTGCTACAAACAATCAAGTTGACAAGATTATGAGAAATGTGTTATTTACTAATTAATTTTATATAAAAAATTTATTAATTTTATATAATGATATGTTATTTTTTAATTAATTTTATATAAAAATATATTAATTCCAGTCGGAAAAAAAAATATATAATCAATTACTGACTAATGTCATCAACAATAAAATAAATTAAAAGTAATTTAAAATTGTTAAATGAAATTATTATCACCAAACATATACAATTCTATTCAATAAGGATAATATGGTAATTTTTTACAATCTCATTTCCTTCTCTCCTAATTTTCACTCATTCCAAATAAGTGAAATTAATTTCACTTCCATTTACTTTCCTTCCCATTTTCACTCATTCTAAACAAAACAAGTGAAAATCCTTTCACCCCATTTACTTCTCCCTCCATTTCCTTTCATCTCCAATTCCTTTCCCCTCCATTTACACATCTAGCCAAACAAAGCCTAAAAAATAAAAAAAGGAAGAGTTCGATGTGAAGCACGTGTTCCTAATTAACAAGAGCGGCTTTTTGATGATATTTGATTCTGGCTAGTGATAGGCATTAGCTTAACTAAGCGATAGTGAAATACAATAACATGAAAATGATTTCCCCTAAGCTATGAGTTCAGTTTAGATTGACCTTAAGATAGGATTAATTCCTTTCTTTTAGTTCAATTGTAGCTAAATGAAATATGGCTTTTCTTTATATGGCACACCGAATAAAGCAAGCCTACTGAATCTAAATCTAGGAGTTCTAGCTGTAGCATAGAAAGAAGAACTTATGCTCCGTTTGGAACTGCAGAAACGAAGGGCAAAAGAAGTGGGGGGTGAAATGCATAAATTCACTTGTTTGGAATGGTGGAGAGAAGTTGGAAACAAGAGAACTTTGAGGCAAATCTAGTGGTAGGTCCCATGTGAAATTTGCTGTAGACTTCTCTCTTCTTTTAGAGAGAAGAGAGGCGAAATTCGATATGGTAAAATTGCCTTTCCACTAGACTGCCCTTGTGCATTTGCTCCTATTTCTACTACCTTCACACTTCCAAGACCTCTCGGGCTTCGCCTGCTTCCTCTCTGGCTTTCAGCTACTCTTCCATGTGCATCCATCAGAGCTTCGCTCCCTCAAGCTTCTATTGGTCGGCGTTCACAACGGGTCTCCATTTGGGCACGGTCGAGGTATTCTTCAACAACTGTAGCTTCATCCTCCAGTAGACTCATCGAAGATGCATCCAAGAGCAGGTAACAACGGCTGAGTTCAGGGATCTGTGTGTATGTGGCATTTTTGTCTTGTAGGGTTGTGTGGGTTGCAGGTGGATGAACCCCCAATGGCTCTGGCGATCTGTTGCGGGAAAGACCTATCAAACGGTGGCTCGTTGCTGCCGACGGTGGGTGCTGGTGGCGTCGAAGACCATGCGGCCGAATCTTTGCACCTGAGGTCTGAAATCTTTAAGTCCGACCCGGTTCCTCGATCAAACTGACCCAATAGCATTTTTTTTGTCAAAAATACTAAAAATGTTTAATTTATTTCAGATATATTATTATTGAGAAGGAAATTCTTCATCCTCTCATTGTCACCTCAATTTTTATATGTATTTGTTAGATGATTAATTATCCAACAGTGCAATGCTCATAATTTTTTTTCTAGCGAGGAATTGCAATTTTTTTTTAAATATTATTAACATTAATCTGCATAGAAATAATTTAATTATATTTTGTAAATTTATCCACGCTTTATTTAATATTAGTGTTTCAAAATTTAATCAACAAGCTTATGCATGCAATGTACAATCTTATATGTGATAATTAATAATGATTTGTGTAATTAATTATTTGTTAAATTTCTAATGCAAGCTTAACTAATGAAAACGACCAAAAGTGAGGTTAACTTTGAATGTAAAATATTTATATACAATAGTCCTTTCCTATATAGTTACTTGAATTTTTTCCATTACTATCTAATTAAAGTCTAATTTTTTTTAAAAAATACAAAAATAAAAGGGATGGGATTGATGTATGTGAGAAATAAAATTGGGTGGACCCCCAGATAAAAAGCTTTATTTTGGACTTGAAAAAAATTAATTTTTTATCCAATATCTATTGAACTATATTTATTGTGAACACTAAAATATAAAAAAATTATATAATTATAAAAAATTAAATACTATTGCATTTTTTTAATTTATTTCAAATGAAAAATAATTTTATAATCATCTTATATGAGTAAATAGTATTATAGTTTTCTTTGTTAAAAGAATAAGATTAAAATATAAAATTATATAACTTTTTCAAATTATTATACTATTGTTAAATAATTATATAATTGCTAATTACATTCTAATTTTAATATTAAATCAAAAAATTTAATTGATGGATTTATTTTTAATTTGGCCTTTATTTTAGAAATTAAAATTGTATTTTTTTAGAATACAATTTTTTAAAATACACACTTACATTCATATTTTACACATAAGAGCATAATAATCATTTCGTAAAAATACAACTTCTTTCTCTCTTAACTTCTTCATTTTCAAATAAAAGAAATCACTTCTCTCTTAATTTCTTTCTCTCCTAACTTCCCTCTTTCCAAATAATACAAAAAAAATTATTCTTTCCTCCCGCTTCTCTCTTTCCCAATTTCTTTCTCTCCTAATTTCTTTCTCCTCCCACTTCTCTCCCATCCAAAGGGCTTATGGCCATACCGACTATTAGCTGCAGTTCTAGCTTACCCTAAATGGTCTTTATAGCCGTAGTGCAGTTAACACGGACACCTAACCCCTTGGCCTTTATTTATTTCTACAAGGAAGAGAGGAAGACTTAGCTGAAGGCTAATCTGGCAACTGATGGCTCTAAGGTGAAAGTGAACACTTTCCGTTCTGTTTAAATACTTTTAAACCTCCTTACGAAGCAAGTCACTCTTCCCGCATCAGGGACTTCTTTCTCTTTCGTGGTTGGTTGGGAGCCTTCCCTTCTTCTTCATCTATGTTCTCAATAGCAATAGTCAGGCTTTTACTTGAGTTGTTGGGAATGGGGTAGGAGCATCTCCCGATTCATTCCTTGCGGATTATCTTTCTATACAGGGAATAGGAAGTGATTCGTTATCGAGTGAATTCAGATGTCGTTCCGTCACTCTCTTTTCTTTCCATGGTATCCCTATTTATCATATTCTTGGAGCAGAAGATCGCCTCCTCTCTTATTTGGGACTGAGCAGGTCCTACTCCAAGGTCATATGTGAGCACAGCAGCTTGACTGAGGCTGGCTTGGGAAAAATGGAATAGGATAGGACTTGGTCATCGTACGTGGCTGATCCTTCGGTGAGTGTTAACGAAAGGCCTTCCAGACTTATCTTTCAGCTTAGGACCGAATGACTTGGACAACGTTTCCCCTTCTTAATCGCTGAGATCTGCGATCATGATCAATATAACTTTTTTACAATGAAAATAGATTTCATCTTTACAGACAAGTTTAGTGAGAATAACTATATAGTTAGTTACTGGAACAACTCGACGATGTCTCCGACTCTGACTAGTCTCCCCAAAGAATATCAGCTGTTCAATTGGCTGCAACGGTCACAGCATGTGCTCGGGTTCATATGTATCCATATATCTCAAGAGAGGACTGTTACTACACGGATACGGACTCTGTCGTTCTTGGCAGTCCTCTTCAGACGGGGATATCTCTTCCACTATATTAGGTAAGTTAGAATATACTGTAACGAATGGCATCCTCGTAGCACCAAAGAGTTATCGTCTTATTGCTCAAGGTCCAAGCATCATTAAGCAGAAGGGTCTTGCAAAATCATTGGTCGATGAAGAATGGTTTGAGTTACAATACTATGATCTTTCTAGAACAATGCTGACCCCAGTGGAATCAAACTTCATAACTGATTGGAATAAATTGAACATCATCAAAAAAGATATACCAGTGAACCTTGGGATCAGAGCCAGTAATAAGAGGGAACATGTCTTAGATGATGATCTTTGGGTTGATACCGTGCCACTGAACGTTAGTGACTTCGCTGGTCAAGAAAATAGGTTACTTAAATATGTAATGAGGCTTACTCGGGATCAATATGAGATATATCAAGAGGTTTTTGCTCAGAAAGATAGAGTAGTGTTTGATTTAGAGTCTAAACTTGCCAGTTTGACTTCAAACGATAATGATAAAGAGATAGATGAGAAGATATCGAAACTTAATACTCTCAATAAGCCTTACCAGGATAAACCCTCACATGGTAAGAGAGAATTGCACTCTGCACAGTAGGAATAGCAATTTTCGACACAACACGACACGATAACACAATATGAGTTAAATGGGTTCGGGTCAGGCTTAATCAGGTTCGGGTCATAAACAGATCGACCTGTTTGACCCGAATAAATTTCGTATCGGATTCGGTTTAACTCGTTTAAGTTATACGGGTTATTAAACGGGTCAACCCGACCCATGAACATGTTTAACCCGTTATATAATATATAAATTTATTAATTATTAATTTATATAAAATAAAAAATTAATATAAATGGATTGATAAATGGGTTCGTATCGGGTTAAATGGGTTGTGTTACTACTGTGTAAGCATGTTATGTATATTCGGATTAAACGAGTCATGTCGGGTTGACCCGTTTAATAAATGGGTCGTGTCGGGTCAACCTATTTATTAAACAGGTTGTATTCGGGTTGAACATAAACGAGTTTTGGTTATGCCCAACCCGACCCGTGAACCTGAATTGCCACCCCTACTACACAGAAAGCGGATGATCCCACTTCCAAATGGCCACTCAAAAGTAAGAACAAGAAGCCCGGTAAAAAGAAGCCCAATTAGTGGTCGCTTCTTGGGTCACTTTTAGCTAGATTCAACCTATTCCAAGCGAGAAGAAAAGCCTACCTAGGGCAGATAAAGGAAAGTCAAAAATAGGAGAAACGGGCTGAGGCAGAACCTAAGATCATGGAGTATGAATTACATTCTTGATGAATAAGAGAACTTTTAGCCGCTCTTGTTGATTAAGAACATGTGTCAAACTCTTCTATTTTGGCAAAAGAGCAAGCTAATACCCTTTGCTATAATTTATTGCAATAAGTTATCATATGCCTATTTTATTTCATTTAAGTTTACTCGCAAATAGTAATTTATCAAAAAGCATAAAAGACAAAACAACACTTTCAAAACACATCTTGAAAAGAACAAAAGTATTGAAATGGAAACTTTTGTTATCGCATATTAAAATTAGAGAATTTTTAATCTTATAAAAATTAAAAATTAAAAATTTATAAAAAAATTAAAATTGAATAATTTTTAATTTTATAAAAATTAAATTAATATAATATTTTAATTATAAATAAAATTATTAAAAAAATAATTTTTTAAAGATTAAAATAAATTTTTAATTAAGATAAAAATAAAAATAAATAAAAACTTAAGGGTACAAAACCTTACATAAAATTGTAGGATAATATATTCTTTTGCCCTTTTTTTTTTAAAAAATAATTATCTTGGATGAATTATTATTTGGAAATCAAATAGCAATATGTTACTATTTGGACTTGGATAATAATATGTTATTGTCTGAAGACCAAATAATAACATACTGTTATTTAATAGTTTGGTTATTAATGAGATTTAATTTATCCTTATTTTAGATTTTTTGTTAATGTTACTATTCAGAGATTAAATAGTAACATGTTACTGTTTGGAGATGAAATACCTTTTTCTTGCCAGTTTAGTTGTTCATGAAACTTAATTTATTCATTTATTTTGAGCTTTTGATTAATGTCATTATTTTGAAATTAAATAGTAAGATGTTATTGTCTGAAGACGAAATAGAAACATGTTCTTCTTTAATAGTTTAGTTGTTAATGAAACTTAATTTATCCATTTATTTTAAGTTTTTGATTGATGTTACTATTTTGAAACTAAATAGTAACATGTTACTGTTTAGAGATAAAATACTAACATAATATTCTTTAACAATTTGATTATTAATGAGACTTAATTTATTAATTTATTTTAAGTTTTTGGTCGATGTTACTATTTGAAAATGAAACAATAACATGTTACTATCTGAATGCTATATAATAACATACTGTTATTTGATAGTTTAATTATTGAAACTTGAATTATCTATTTATTTAAGATTTTTTATTGATGTTACTGTCTAAAAACTAAATAGTAACTATTTAAAGATGAAATAATAACATATTACTGTCTAGAAACTAAATAGTAACGTGCTATTATTTGACAATTTGATTGTTAATGAGACTTGATTTATTTATTTATTTTAAATTTTTTAATCGACGTTATTGTATGAAGATGAAACAATAACATCCTCTTCCTGGGCAATTTGGTTATTAATAAAACTTAGTTTATCCATTTATTTTGAATTTTTTTATTAATGTTACTATTTTGAAAATAAACAGTAACATGTTTCTATTTGGAGATGAAATAGCAATATCCTCTTATTTGTTAGTTTGGTTATTAATGAAATTTGATTTATCCATTTATGTTGAGTTTTTTGTTAATATTACTATTTTGATAGCAAACAGTAATATATTAATTTCTAGAGATGAAATAGCAATATGTTCTTTTTTGACAGTTTAATTATTAATAAGATTTAATTTATTCTTTTATTTTAAATTTTTTGTTAATATTACTATTTAGAAACGAAATAATAACATCCTTTTTTTTTACAGTTTGATTGTTAATAAGATTTGATTTATTCATTTATTTTAGATTTTTAATTAATGTTACTTTTTGAAAATAAAACAGTAACATCCTCTTCTTTGATAGTTTGATTGTTAACAAGACTTGATTTATCTATTTATTTTAAGTTTTTAGTCGATATTACTATTTAGATATAAAATAATAACATGTTACTATCTGAAGATAAAATAGTAACATTCTCTTTTTTAGCAGTTTGGTTATTAATAAGAGTTGATGTTACTAAATCAAATAGTAACATGTTACTGTCTAGAGATGAAACAATAATATTCACTTCTTTAACAGTTTGGTTATTAATGAGACTTGATTTATCTATTTATTCTGAGTTTTTAGTTGATGTTACTATTTTGACACCAAATAGTAACATGTTATTATCTAGAGATGTAACAGTAATATGCTCTTTTTGATAGTTTGGTTGTTAATAAGACTTGATTTATCCATTTATTTTGAATTTTTAATCAATGTTACTATTTTGAAATCAAATAGCAACATATTACTATTTGGAGATAAAATAGTAACATGCTCTTCTTTAATAATTAGGTTGTTAAAAAAAACTTAATTTATCCATTTATTTTAAGTTTTTGATCAATTTTACTATTTAGAGATAAAATAGTAACATCCTCTTCTTTGACAGTTTGATTGTTAATGAAATTTGATTTATCTATTTATATTAGGTTTTTGGTTGATATTAGTATTTGGAGATGAAACAGTAATATGTTACTATTTTGAGATCAAACAGTAATATATAATTATTTAACAATTTGATTGTCAAGGAAAGTAGATTTATCCATTTATTTGGAGTTTTTTATTGATATTATTATTTGGAGATGAAACAGTATTACTATTTAATCTTCAAATAATAACATGCTATTTTGATAATTTTATTGTTAAGAAAGTTGTTATGGCACAATTATACACTAAAAAAATTAGAGAGCAAAAGTTTAATATATGATTCAAATGAATTTAAATTGAGAAAAATAGGATCAAATTTGGCAAAACAATAAGAAAATGAAGAAAAATTAAAAAAAAGTTATTGGAAAAGGCCTTTTTTTAGTTAGAGTGGGCAAAACGCTTTTGGCATTTTGTAGGCACGTAGATATCGAAAAGTTATATAAAATTAACATATCATTTGCTTTAATTGGACAATCGAGTGTAAAGTTTTAGTCATTCAAAATTTTAACCTCAATTTAAATGTTTCTAGTTTGGTAGATCCCACCAAAATTAAATTTTCTTATTTTCTATTAAAAATTATAAGAAAACGAATAAAAATGAGTGATCATTTGCAAAAATTAGTTAACTAATCATGGTGTTATACTCTTTCAAAGTTCCTGATTCACGATTGCCTTCTCATTATAAAAAAAAAAGAATATTTTAGGAATATAATAGTAATAATTTATAAACCGATACCTTTTTGAAGTAAAGAACAGTGTTAGAACCTCTTTGAAAGGAACTTCAAGACATAGGACTACAATGCAATTTACCATTTTCTTTTATAATGTCCTTTATAGTTATGGGCCCATTACTTGAGGAATGGCTTGTGGAGCTCTTACTAGCTTTATGGGTTGGAATATAGTTCTTTTCGAATAAACTAATACTTTCAAATACCGGAAATGATGAATTGGAGGACTTATAACCGGTTAATAAGGACTAGAACAAGTAGGGTTATTAGTTCAGCATTTAGGCCATAACGTTTAGCAATAAAAAAAACTTTAACCCAACAAGTGCTCTCCGAACCAAGCTAGATAGTCTCCTATCACTAGGCTCACCAACCAACCTGGACTTTGATTATTATTATTCCTACCGGATATCAAAACCATAAGGATTGTTTCCAGCCATGAGTTCCCATATGACATAAGCGCTCTTGGGTGGGCTGGGCCATTCCATCAAATCTTTGAGAAGGGGCCCAATCTCGTATTGGATGGTCGGCGTGGCGATAGGCTTTGCTTCAATGATTGCCTCCCTAATAGTTGCAAAGATTGAGTGAGAATGGTAAAGGGTGCACAAAAGATAGTCATCATGAAGGGATATGATTTGCCAAGGTGGGGCAAACAAAGCCATCTAACCCCTTACTAGATTAAGAATACAAAGTCCTTTCCTTTAAAAGAAAACTAGGGAAAAAAGAGTTATGCTATTGATAAACCCTTTCATAATGACTTCAAAACAATAATCCTTTTCTCTTTTTTCTCATTTTGTTTGAGGCGGGCCGAATAGAGAATGAAATGCAGAAATACGGGAAGAGTTCCAAACCTTTTTTTTTGTTTAAGGGCTGCTCGCCCTACCGAATAAAGGCTTTCGAGGCTTACACCTCCCTATTACACGACCTAAAAAAGGGTAGCTTGCTGTAGCGCCCTTAGAATCTAAGCTTTTAAAGTGCTAATAATTATAGTTATGACAAAACCAACCTTTTCATTCTTATTGCTCCAGGTTTCAATTTATATGACTTTCAGGTACAAAGTACACCTCTTCCGTAGAGGCAGGTAGTAACCTAACCTTTAAGAGTTTGTTCAAGGGGGGAGCCCTCTTATCTATCAATGGAAAGATCTCCGTGCGTGGCGTGATAAGGAATCCTAGAAAAGATCGATTGAGACTCCATCCCTTTTTCCCTTCAAGCCTATGAAGATTTCTACACACTTGTCCAATCTAGGACAATTGAGATCTTCTAGCCCTTTCAATCTTAGGGTGCATGAGAGCAACTTAAATAAAGAAAAGTTTAGTCTAAATTTAGGCTCGGCTGTCTATTGCTAGGTCTAGGAATGACACCAGGCAAGGGCATTGCTATGCCTTGTTACTCTGTTGCAATTGACCCTTGGACTATGCAAAAGAATCAAGGTTGGGGGGTTTCACCCACAGTGGTTCTTCCTTGCCTTTGGTTTTGCAGATGTTTAGGAGTAGGAGATTGTCAAAAAAAGACCAATGATTTTCCCAGGTTCACTAGTGTATCTTTTTTTATGATGTTTAGATTATTCTAATTGATTATGAAGTTTGATTTCATAAGGGTCAACATTATTCTAGAAAGATCATAATATTGTAACTCAAACCATTCTTCACTAACTAATGATTTTGCAAGACCCTTTTGCTTAATGATGCTTGGATCTTCTTGAGTTACCTAATATAGTTGAAATGATATCCCTGTCTAGAAGAGAACTGCCAAGAATGATAGAGTCTCTATCTATGTAGTAATAATCCTTTCTTAAGATGAATGGATATATATGAATCTAAGCACATGCTGTGACTGTTATAGCCAATTGAACAACTGATATCCTTGGAGGAAACTAGTCAAAGTCGGAGACATTGTTAAGATTATTCTAGTAACTATATAGTTATGCTCACTAAACTTGTCCACAGAGATGAAATCTATTTACATTGATAAAAAGTTATATTAAACAAGATTGCAAATCTCAGTGATCGTGCATTTAGGATTAATACCAAATCTACCATATAATAAGTTCATGAGTATCTTGTAAACATAGGACATCATGTCATTACTAGTTCTCTTTGCTTCTCATTTTCTTTCAAATATGGTGGAAACAAAGATTCTAAAAAGGCTACTATTCTTATTTTTAAACTAGTGGCCTAAGAGAGGAATGATCCAATAGCCCATGTCATGTGCAAACTTTAATTCTTTGCTGTAGTAGACACCTACGAAACTACTAGTTGGAAAGACTATAGTCTTAGTATTTTTATCCCTATAGGGTAAGAATGGTTTATTTATACTTTTAAAACACTCTACATAAGTTTCAATAAATCCATACATAATGTCTAAATCCTTACCTTCCAAATGACCATGCCAGACTAGCTTGCCTCCAGGCATAAGAAATGTTTTCATAATATAGGGATATAATGAGTTTATGTTATAGTAGTATAGATTCTCATCATGAAGCTTATATATATATTAGCATGGCCTCTATCGTAACCATGGTGAATGAAGGTGTCTTCGTTCCTATTTAGGATATGAATAGGCCATATTTTTAATCATACTAATTCATATATAAAATTGTGAGAGTTAGTAAAGATAAGGTTGATTTACTCACGATATCCATTTTGTATTAAGTTTAATGAATTTCTTGAGCCATATGCATCACACCACCTAATAGACAGATGTCTTGTTTCATATAGTCTAACAATTTACCTTGGTTAGTGATTAAATCTGACACTTGTAGTTTACCATTTAGGATGGTACCTTTACATCCTAATTGAGGATAGAGATTTTTTGCCAAGTTATCAAGACTGCTCAAGAGCAATGTGAAGGAATACCTTAAATAGAACAACAACTTCTTACCTGAATAAATAGCTATCTCGTGTAGCCTATGGTTTCACAAAAGAGGTTTGATCGTGTACTCCACACCATGAATAGCTATATGTTTCAATAATATAATAACATCAAATCATGAAAAGTTATGGAAGTAGATAACTTTAATCAATGGATTATGTCTAACAACAATAATTATACAATTTGTAAACTTGAATAGCATCTTCTGAGACCTTTTTTCAAAGGTATTGAATGTTCTATTATAGTAATCTTCATTGAAATATGTCTCAATACCATTGCCCATCTTTAAAGATAAATTATCACCAAGTTTAAGAAGCCCACAACATAAGGATAATGAGTAACCTTTATTAGAGGAGTCTTTGTATTGGCTACAATGAATGGTTACCTTGGACTTTCTTTCGATTTAAATGTTGTGAGATGCTTAGAATAAGTATGCTTACTTATACTATGTCTAATTGTTATACCATCTCTAGGTTCCACCTCCTTTATATGGTCGAGAGTTTGTGTAAGATCATCTTTTGGCAACTTGTAAGATCCATTTCCATCTTCTTGTGCTCTTATATTCTCATCCAATTATTGAAGCCATTCAACACTCCTCTTTTCGAGACCTTTTTATTTAGCCTATAGCTAAAATTTGATCACCCTGCTAAAAGAACCAATCATGGTAAGCAATCAGTAGGGTAACAAGGGTATAATAATAAGTAAGGGAATCAGTTACTTTCCTAGGATCTCTCCTTATTGCATTTAGTGGATGTGTGACTTTACTATGCTTAAGGCATGGAATTGATTTACCAACATTCATCCAAGTGTAACTAGCCCTTCAATTTATTGCATCCTTTTCCTTAATAACAAAATCACTAATAAAGATTTTAGGACTACTTTTATAGAGAGGCAGTTACTGATCAATTTAGCCATGCTTTGTGCAAGCTATATACGGTGAATTAGTTGAAGGAATGACATTTTAGCTAGTAGAGAAATGAAAGGTAGAATAAGGAAACCATAACTGGGGGAAGAAGGAAAGAAAGCTCCTAGCATCACATAGACTTATGCTTTTAGCTTAGCACACTCTAGCCTAATGCTCATGCCTTCTTATTCTATGTCATTTGCTTTTGTTAGGACTAGGCTAAACCTTGTCTTTCTCATTAGCCTACTTACTTTGATAGTGGTGATTCCTCTTTCATGTCTTAGATTAAGCTTTCACTCCTACCTTAATCCATGCAATGACATTTGAGAAAGAAGTCTCATTAGTACCCATGCACAACCAATTCCTTTCTACCCTTCTCCGTAAGAAACAAGAAATAGCACTGGAAACAAGAGATGTGGCTTTCAAAAATATGGTTTTGGGACACTTCAAGAGAAAAGGAATCTTTGGGTTTAAATAGGAATGCATTTGTTGTATTAGATAGTTCCTCCAGAGCAAACTTAGTAGATTAACATGGGATAATAGCCCTTCCTATATAAGGTTGAATTAAAACTCATGTTCACATATGTAATTCCTTGACTTAAATGCTCTCCAACCTTGGCAAGCCATACCTTTCACTAAAACGGACATTAGTCAGAAAGCATGGATGGTTGAATGGACCTATCCACGTCACGATACCCGATTTAAACAATTATGCAATCTAAGCTTTGATCATGCTACTATCTAGTTTGGTAGTCCAAACAAGACTCCACTAGCTCTACATTAGTCATTGGAGCATCGATTATCCAACCTATCCTATATTGGATAGTAGATAGTAATAATAGAACTTTATAACATTAGAAAGGTGCAAAACCTTAAAGAAATAGCAAAAAATCTTCTTTCACCTTAAAAGGAAGGGAAGTCCCCACAAAAACCCTTCCTCCCTCTTTAGTTTTTTAGTCTAGCTAGCATTCCACTTTGAATGAAAGGCTAAAGTCTAAAACTGTAGAGGAAATTTAGCATAGTACTATAAGAAAGGAATTAATCTCTCTTTCATTTAATACTAGTTAGAGTAAGCATAAGTTAAGGATCAGTGGAATCGTAAACTAAATCAATTTGCCTACAATATTAGGAAGAAGAAATACCAATCTTTCTCTATAGTACAAAGCATTCATAACACTTGCTAGGATTAATTCTTGGATCATTGAGAAACATTCTAACAACTATCTCTCTTCCAAAAAAACTATCATTACAAAGAAACTATGATTTGCAGCTAAAAATAGAAAAAAGATGCTAACATAGAGCAATAAGAATAAGAGAGTAAGCAAAGAATGAAGAAAAGAAGGTGATGATTCTTATAGCCTCATCTATGAATAGGACATTTACTATTAGGATAACAAGATTTGTATTGCCTCCATAATTTGTTTATGAACCATTGCAATCATACTCGAAAGATATTGCAAGCACTGTAAGTGCACTTCCTATCTAGGTAAATAAAATTTGAAAAAGCACCTCCCCTTGGCTAGACTTACAAGAGTAGGTGTGTGGGAGAACAAAATTGAGCATCAAGGTTACAAGATAAAAGTAAAGGTAGGCATAGAAAGGGTAAGTGAAAGCAAATAAGGGAGCCCTTTTATTTTATAATGAAAGTTTGGTGTTCAGTTCTCCAGTCTGAGGTAAATGCCTAGCTATTCAAGCTAGCATGGTAATGAAATAGTGAGTGAAAGTGAATCAATTAACAAGACTAAGGAAGATGCCTAACTATTCTTTGAGGAATCTCTGCTACTTTTTTCATGACTCCACTCTTTTCTAACTTTCCCACTTAGGTAGACTTAGCTCTAAAGGACTAAAGGCATTTAGGGGGTTAGGTTAGCAAGTGATCCCCTGATCATATCAAAGAAAAAGTCAAGTAGGACATATCACTCTTGTCATATTAAAGAAAAAGTCAAGTAGAACAGATCACTCTTAGCTATGAAATAAATGAAAATCGTTCAATTAACTCCTTGGTCATAGAAAATTAGAAGATAGAGCAAAGCAAAAAGCAAAACAAGAACTAGCCCTTTTCATGATGGAGGAATAGATCGGAATGAATGGTTATCTCAATTCATTATAAATGAATTTGACAAATAGGGAAATTTGTCATTGAGTTACATACCTATTTAAAAATAAAGAAACCTCAGTTTAAAGAAATCATATCTTCTACCAAAACCTTTTGGAATGCAAAGGATATGTTAAACATCTAGCTTTATATAGACTACCCTGGATCTTATTACTAGTTACATTGACATATCAAGCATGAAAGCAGGAATTCAAGCATAAAGGAGGCCATTCTTCTCCTCAAGTAAGGGATAAGGGCAATGAAAGTACAATCTTAGTAAATCTTCTTATTAGTCTTCTTTGTAAGTGCTAAAAGTTTTTTCCTTGTAGGCAAGCCTCTTATTTTACTTTTTGATTTTTTCCATCATTCTGGAACTTTGCACACTTGAACCTAATCTTGTGGAAGAATGAATTGTAGAGTTGGATTTATGGAGTATCCATAAGGATGCTAGGCGAGCTCGAAGACTAACTAGGGATGGCATAAAAGAGAAAAAGTCTAGTATTAAGATCTAGGGAAGACTTTTTCCCAAGTGAGAGGCTACTTCAGAGGGCATTATTACTTAATCGAGCAACTGCCTTTAGCAAGGAAGTTTAGGTGTTTCATAGCACCTGGGACCTTAGCCCTGCTCTCATTATTACATTGTCTAGCACTTTAATGAATTATCAAGGCTAACTTCAGTAAAGGTCAAATTATCTATTTCTTTCTTTATATGAAGTATTTTCTTCTCTTCTAGCTTGAACCTTTGGGTTGGGTAGCAATCCCTCTATCACCATTATGTCCCCTTACCCATGAGGAATAAAGAATGACACTAAGGAAGAGTCATTTGATTGCCATTAAGATCAACTTTTTCTTTCTCTTCTCCCTAGAATAAGAGATGTCCAAACTACTTTGATATGGATTAAAATATGACATCATAATTGATAAGTTAACAATGTTTAAAGGCGCTGGTGAGATGAAAAGGCTCCTTTTATAAGATAAGAATTATAGATAGGATTTCTTGTCTTATTAGAAAAGCATTCTAGAAGATAGTATTTCATATCTTATTAGATAAAACTCATTTCCTCCTCCCCCAAAACATATCAATCCTATGAACCCTGGGCCATGATCTTTTCTAGAAGCAAGCATGAAAGCACTCAAGCTAAAACAAATGCACCTAAAGAAAGGCTATTGCTTCCAGGTATGTAAGGCTTAAGGTTCTATTAGTTATCAATTACATCAAACCTTATGATAACTCTTTCCTTCTGAATGAGCTTAGGCAATGCCTTCCAATCTTATTTTATTTACTTTGTCACCTTAGTTAAGGTTATGACTATGGCCTATAGTTGTAGTTCTTTTTTTTTTTTACTTCATTAAGATGCTTGTTAGCAAGAAAAGACATAGCTGCAGATTTTCTCCTTTACTTTCCTGAGGATCCTTTTCTATAAGGGTTAGTCTATTTATGTGGATTTGTTAGACATCAAAGACATCTCGTGCAGGTGGAATAAAGGAGATGTTTGGCATGCCTTAGCCTAGCAATATACTCTCCTTTTCCTGCAGCCATACCTATTCTACTAACCTTCCAGTAGAATTGCATATAAAAGAGAATGACATAAAGTAGCTAAAGTTGCTTTCTTTGAGTGTTCCAATCACCATTGTTAGTACAATCAAGATACCTTTTTTAAAATAAAGAAATTAAATATCTAAGCTTCCCTACTATAGTTTAAGTGGATAGTTCTAATTACAGTCTAGTGACTTAATTCTTAAAGGAGGTTTTGTAGAAATGCTTATGTAGAAACTTTATTCAATAGATGGGATTCTTGCTTCCACATACCACCTGCTTGTCTAAAGAAATGAAAATTGGCTCTCTTTGGCATGCAAATAGTCCTATCCTAATCAAAGTTTACTGGTTGAATTATAGTTTAGGATTTAAATGATCGACTGACCCATAAAAAGAGCTCTGTAAAAAATCCTTTCATTATAAATAGTCTTACTAAGACCTAATTTGGCCACTTTTTAAGTACATCCCATACATACAAAGATTAAAGGGAGGAACTTTGCCAATGGTTGCTCTTTCCTTCTTCAAACTTTTCCTTGTTGTCAAACTACTTCTATCTTTCAAGTGAAGAAGCAGCCACTAATCTGCGATATCATTTCTACTAAAGCCCAAGCTATACTCTTATATTCTAAGTCACATAATTGATATGCAATAGCTTCCTAGCTGCTACAACTTATCAATGAAAGCAAGAAAGCCATAACTCTTAATCGATAGTATTAGTTATAGCCCTAGACCCTGGGGTTACTTATTAGGTCATAATGGGACAAGAAAGATAGCTTCAAGAGGATATCAATTAAGTTCCCTCCGAAGGTTCCCTATGGTGCAGTGAGGCTTGCAACAACATAGTAAGACCCATCTCTTGAATGTGTCTTTATTTATTTTTTCCAATCCATTCGGTCATTGATTCAATAAGATACTATAACCTTTGATGTTCACAAATAGTGTTTGTAAACAGCACCTAAAGAAAAAAAACCTCACTTTGATCACTTTATTTGTGTCCCGTGCAATCAATATGCTTTAGTTAAGAAAGACCTTAACTTGTTAAAGTATTATGCTTAGTTATTTCACTTACCTAAAAGATAAGGAATAATAAGTTCAAAAAGTATTAAAAAGAAAGAAAAATATTATCTAGTTATACCGAAATCAAGGGGTCGAGCTAGCACCTTACTGGCTCTTACTCAAGATTAGAACCTAAACTAACTAAAAAAGCAATAAAAGAAGGCTTCTTTAAAAAAATACTACAGCCATCAATAGAGAGCTTTCTTTTGTTTCCATTTCCCTAAAACCCTATCCTAGTGGTGGACCAAAGCTCAACTTTAGCCTTTGTACACTCAATAGCTAGATTACTAAATAGGCTGGCAAATAAAAAGAGGAAAGAGGAATGATATTGCCTGGAAGTTCCAATTTCACTTTCAAGTTAAGCAAGCATAATTTCTAGTTAAGCATAAGAGTGGGGGTAAGCCTTATAAATATGGAATTCTTTTTTCTTTCTTCTAGAGAAGATGTTTTCACCATATATTGTTTAATACGTGTGTATTTAGTAGTTAGCGTAGTGGCTATCCAATTTCTTACAGTCTTAAGCTAAGTCCTAATACTTATGTATGGGCTTTTAATCTAAGGTACCTTTATCCCTTGAGATATGAGTTTACTAGTATTGGATTTCTTCAATGCTGAAAAAGGAATATTAGAAGTGGAAACCTAGAATAGTAGGATTCTTATAGCAATACTAGTTCTTACCTTTACAAATAAAATGTCATCTCTTTCCTATGCCATTCTTTTTTCTTATAAGCCAATTGGAGAAAGCTTAAATGGAGTTCCATTTCTTCCTCCTCGCAAGCGAGCTTGACTTATAAAACTTAAAGTCCCTTAGGTTAATAAGCAAGTTAAAGTAATGCTGGAGTAAGTTAGGCAGTAGGAGTAATCATTATTCTACATATAGTATAGGAGCTTACCATATGAAACTAAGCTTTTAAGGCTAAAGTAGAAGGGATAGTAAACTCAAGAGTTGCTAGTATTAAAGCACTAGCCTTTATTAAGATAAGAGACCATACAATAACTATGGTAAGAGCATTCAATGGTCTGTGATCCCCCTTCCTCAAAGAAAGGAGAATAAGTTATTGACTAGTGTTTCTAGAAAGATTATAAATAACATCACTAAAAAAAAGTCAATCAACGAAGCTGGTAAGAAACAGAATTGACAAAATTCACCAATGAAAAAAAAATCTTGTTTATCTTCCAAGATATATAAAGGAGAAAAAGCAATGAATCCCTTTTGCTCCTATTCAATGACCAACCTAACTCTTACATTATTTTTATTCTATGTCATTTGCTTTCAAACCTTGTCCTAAAGAAAGCAAATGACATAGAATAAGACGACATGTGCATTGGGCTAAAGCATGCTAAACTAAGAACATAAGCTTATGTAACGCTAGGAGCTGTCTTTCCTTCTTCTTGCAGTTACAATTTCCTTATTCTACCCCTCATTTCTCTACTAACTAAAATGCCCTTTTTGTGATTGACTCCTCGTATATAGCTCGTACAAAGCATAGCTAGATTGATTGGTAATCGCCTGTCTATAAGAATGGTTCTGAAGACTCCATTAATGATGTTCATTATTAGTAAAAAAGATGCAATAGATTGAAGGGCTAGTTTTGCTTAGAAGAATGTTGTTAAATCAATTCCATGCCTTAAGCATAGTAAAGTCACATATCCACTAAATGCAATAAGGAAAGATCCCAGGAAAGCAAGTGATTTCCTTACTTATTACTATACCCTTGCTACCTTGGTGACTACTTACTAGAGATTGGTTCTCTTAATGGGATGATCAACTTTTAGCTGTAGGCTAAATAAGAAGGGCCTAAGGAGAGGGGTATTAAATGGCTTCAGCGATTAGATAAGAATGTAGGAGTACAAGAAGGTGGAAATGGATCCTATGAGTCACTAGAAAATAATCTTACTCAAACTTTTTCAATCGACATCTCCAAGAATCTCTTTTCTTTACTCTAACTTGGAAGGAAGAGGTTTCTCTCCCTATAGGAGAGTGTAGATGCATTCCTTCAATTGACTTGATCGGTTAACTAATCCATGAACATTATGAGTACTTAGAATGTATGATTAGTCAATGAGTTTATCCCTAGACTTTGACCATATATGACTTCCTTAACAATTCTTCTAACCTGGCTTCTCTTAACTTATAAGGAAAACTAACTCACTAACCACCTAACCTATATGAATGTGAAAGCATAATTCAATTATTAGGCATAAAAAGCTATTTGAATATTATAATATTAAAAAAAAGAAGATGTTCCTAAACATCTACAAATTAAAGATTAGTCATGAGTCATTACTTGACTAATTCATTGCTTGGCATCATGGAGCAAACTAGACAAACTTCTGTCTCTCTCTATATAAAGCACTTAAGCTTTATATAGGATCTCATTAGGTTTTTTCCTCGATTTTTCTGGCTCACCTTGCACCTTAACATTCAAGGTGAGCCCTTAATTTGAGCGAAGCTCACTCCTTTCGTTGCCCTCAGGTTCTATTCTATTAGCAGAATCCCTAAAAGAAAAGCAAAAGAAGCGAAATAGTAAAGGTTCCTTTCGTAAGTTACTTCTTTGCCTTTCTTTACCAATGGTTTTTTTAAAGCTTACTTCATCCTATCTTCATGTTCGATAATCTCTACTATTAAAGCTATTAAGAATCGCTTGTTTAACATTACCAAATCATCATTAGCTAACTCTCTAGGCTAAGCCAATAAGATCAAATAAAAGGAACTTTCTCTCAAAGAAGGAGGTTATGAATGTAACCATAAGATTTAGAAAATTTATTTTTTTTATAAAATATTTATTTTTTAATTTATTTGTATGATGACCAAAATATATGGCAAAATGAAAATGAAAATAAAATATCAATAAGAGGTGATCGAGATGGAAACCAAATATTTCCTATCTTTGAATCCAGATATGCCAATCTTTCATAGAAAGAGAAGAGAGAAGTGACATTGTCTTACATTTACTTAATCGGAGGCAAATCTTGCATGTTGCATTAAACATTTAGATGACATTTTCCCCGAACTCTATTCCATTCCTTTCCTCTTTAAATTAAAATTCACCCTTCATTTGTGATTAATCACTTTTCCTTTCAATTAGGTTTGAATTAAGCTTTACCTTTCAATATCCCCTTGGGGCCAAGATGCTCATTTATCTATAAAGTAGCGAGGAAATCTAGTCTAAAAAAAGAAGCAAAGGAAATGTGGTACTTATAGCTATCTACTCCAATTTTCAATTTGGCAGGGCTAGGGCAAAAATAAAAGTTACAAAAGATCTTCTACTTAAGGAGGTAGATTTTGAACTTGAATGCCAAAGAAGCTTTAAATAGCTTTTTTTCCATAGGATCAACATCAAGGGGAAGGTAGTGGAAGGATAAAAAACAAAGATGGAATGAAGGGAAGCCTTCCATTTCAAAGGAAGCAAGACTATATAATAAGGTAGGGAAATTGAATCATGGATTTTCCTTTCTTAACTTTAAAGAACCAAACCACTTTTGTACTAAAAAAATGCCACTTAATAGCATTGTGCCTTCTTTTATAAATGATAAAAGAAAGCTAAACAGTTACATCCATCCTTTCTCAAATCTTGATTAGAAGAGAGAGTCTTTGTTTTCATCAATTTCGAAATTACTCAAGTGTATGTAACTTACTCTCTTTCAAAAGGGCTTGCTTTATCGGATGGTATGGATTTTACGATAGAGATCAATATAAGAACTAGTGTACTTAGCTTATAGTGAAATAAACTATTAGAAAGCTTCCTATAAGATTCTTTTCTCCACTTGTCCATTCAAGCAAACACAAGAAAGCGGCCAATCAAGGTGGCAATATCTTTTGTTGTTTTTCCATAAAGTGGTAATATCTTAGTCTATAACATGGATCTAGATTTTCTTATGTAACATAGAAGAAATTATCTATTTGTATTAAGCTTGAATTAAGAACAAAAGATCTCAACTTTTAAAGGTTTAAAGCAAAAGTTAACAAGTAGATCTTTTTTTTTAAAGAAAGCTAAAGCTTTGGGCCTTTCTAAAATAAATAGTATAAAGTAGATCAGGAAAGCTAGCCTTTTCTTATCTGTCTTTCTTGGTATTGGATCCATTCTTCTCTTATGCTCTTATGGCTTATGAAAAATACAAAGAAATTCAAAATGAGTGCACTAATGGACCATTAGGTGGTCAATCAATCTATAGCAATAACCCAATAGAATTTCCTATTGATTTCCTTTAGACTATACTTATTGTTTCTTAATTTAAACTGCTAGCCCCTAATTCCTGAGCTTTCATGAAACCTGGTAACTATTGAAAAAAAGAAAACCTCACTAGGATTAACTAAAGCACCAATAAGTGATTTGAAAGTTATAGCTTTTATTCTTAACGGTAGTAATAGATGTCTTATTCAAATGATTGATGATCAAAAGAGGACTAGAAGCATCTCCTTCAATTTTAGGTTATAGTTAGGTTCCTATCCTCAATTAAGTTCCAACGCTTAGCTTAGTATCAGTTTTAGAAAGCACTAGAAACCAAAAAGGACAAGATCTTTATTTAGAGGAGTTCTCTTGTGCAAGAAAAGAACCTCTTCTTTTTGAGCATTTCTTAGGAACTTAAATGCCTCTCCTTCCCATTAGGGATATAGGCAACTAAACTCCTTTTCACAGGTCAAGAGTCTTCTCATTCAAAGGAATAAGATTCATTCCACAAGTTAAGCTTAATAAGCTTAAAAAGTTTAGTGGACTTTATAGCCCAGTCACTTCGATTGTCTTAGTAAACTAATTGTGTAGCATACTAGGTGGTTCACCTCTGATCCCTAAGCTGAGCTCCAAAGTCTAGATTTCTTCTTAAAGCTAAAGTAAAGGTAAGGCCCTAGTCGATACTCCCTTTTTGTTTTTCCTAATATGTAATATAATAGGCTCTTTTCACGAATAGGCTAATGGACTAATTCCTTTTCTACCTTTACTAAAGCTACCTAAACTAAAGCAATAGTATAAGGAATATGCATAAAAGGAGCTACTCCCCAGCTACTGAGTTTGGGCTATATTTGTAATTTAATCTCTTACCTTTATCTATGGTTGATGTAATACTTCTTTCCAATGTAAAGTAAGCCAATCATCAAGGTCCCTTCATGCAACGACATTCCCATAATGATAAAGTAAGGAGTCCTCTCTTATCTTACGTGTTGTATTTCACATATATTACGTAACACAGCGGAAAGCAAATTTTTCAAAATCATGTAATGTGAAACCTTTCCACAAATTAATGCGTAGGGACACAAATCAAGAATCAAAGATTACCTCTTGGAATACAAATCTAAATCATGAGCACAATTAAGTGATGATGTCTCTACAATATCTACATAAAGCGAATGGTGACTTTTCAACCTCCACAAATTTGCTAGGATTCATCTCTCACACAAAGAAGGAAGGGTTTAGTGCAATTTTATAGGATGTTTTATGCGGTTTTGTTGATGGCAAAATTTTCTTTTTCATCCATGAACAATGATGCCTTTATGCCCCTTTTATAAAGTTAAAGGCATGCATTTTTCCTAATCTTACTAGGATAACTGCAACTAATTTTAATCTTACTTAACCACTAATACCTTATCTCAAACACGGTGAGAGTGAGGACAGATAGGCTTATCCATTAGTTATTTAATATTAATAACTAAATATTTTTAGATAATAACATTATTTCATAATATAATTATCTAATATTTTAAATAATAATATTATCTCATAATATATTTATCTAATATCAAATTGTATAATAATCTGATATTACTTTAATATTAGATAATATCATATAATATAATATAAAATATGTATTACATGAACAATAATATATATATATACATTATTACTTTGATAATATACATATAAAATAACAAGCCCAATTAGTAAGCTTTTAGTCCAATTAAAAACTAATAAATTATTATTTCATTCTTACTCCTTTTGTGTGACCCTATAGATTCCTATTACATTAGCAATGACCCATTATTGGATCATAGATAGTGAGTGATATCCCAAGTAGTAAAAATGTCTATAATTCAATATTCACTTAATGTGTAATCAATGCTTTGTATCATAGTTCCTTTTGCAATCATATCCAAATTAAACTAGAGACATGGAGTGTGTCATTCTCGTCAATGCTCAATTTATATTTCTTGATAATGAGTAGACTAAAACAAATTATCAATATCACATATTGATCTAGTTGAGCATGACCATGCACTTCTAAGTCTCACTCAAGGGGCCTAATGATATCTTTCCTTTATACAGGTGTAATAAAATCTCATCTACACTACTCACATTCTTCTGCATGATTTATGACACACCTAATCAATGACCTACATGTCATCCGAATTAAAGGTGACACTGGACGATATCAAAGTGCGTGATCCCTCATGTAGGGAACCGTAGTGACTTCAAGTTAAAAGACTACGTGCATTGTGGTCACATGAGAATAGCTAATGACACATATTTATCCATGCAATTTTCTCATAGTGGGTCAGTCTAGTACATCTATTCACTAACAATGTACCCATATATTGACTTAATATTATATATTCATAATTCATAATCATCAGTCACTATACATGATAGTCTCAATGTATTATTATTATCCCTTCTACAATAATATTTGACTATAGACATTTTAGGAATAACAAAACTATTCCAGAGACAATTATTATATTTAAGTTATAAATTGCACAAAAATAAAATAAAACAAAATATAATAATTGTATCACCTAAAATAAAATATAAGATATTTTGCATTATTATAATTATCTTATAATTGGCTCCTAGGACACACACTAACATTACGTAAAAGGTGTTGTAGGTTTCTTTTTCCTTCCCTTCAACTGATTGCAAGGCCTTCTATAAGACTGTGCTATCTATTCCTCTTTGTAGGTCCAAGCATAAGGCGAACAATACCTATCTTTAGGATTCTAGCTTTGTAATTAAAGGAAAAAACCACTATTTAAAGAGCTCTTTTAACATCCTACCAGAAGTATGGATCCATATCTATCACTTACTCTATTAGGTGGTTAACTGATCGTTAACAAGTAGAAACTATAGTCATTTAACATCGTTGGATTTAACTTTTTGAATGCCTTGTCAAAAGTTCTATTTTCACCTTATCCACTCTTGGCTAAAGAATCTGTTACTTCTTGTAAGGACAGCATGCCTACCAAAGAAAGACTGAATGGCAAATTCTATTAAAAAGGCATAAAGTTAATGAAAGAAGGAATTTGCTAATCATTTCATTCAAGCTGTTGAATTCCTAATCTCTTTAATGAGACATTAGGAACATAGAAAGATTTTGATCATGCTACCATAAGTGATGGTCCTATGATTATTAAAGGTCAAATTAGAGCTTTTTCTTGGTCGACCTAATGGGTCTTTAAGTGGTGGAAAGAAAAGCTCTCAATCAAGTGATCTTTTTTATGTCACCCTTATTTGTTAACAAAATAGGCTACATAAATCAATATGAATGATCTAGAAATAGGAAGCCGATTTAAGCTTTTGGATTATTTATATCCATGGACTGTTGTATTTTTGAAAGCTTGACTTCTACTTTTATCTTAATAGGTTAGATAAGCTACTCATTATTCACTAAGGTAGGCTCTTCCTAGATAACCTTAGCTTATCTGACTCCACCCGTGGATTTGAAAAGGCTATTACATATATGCTACCTCTAAAGGATAAAATGAGTATAAAAAGTGAAGTGACTTCAGTATGTAAATAACTCCTTCTTGCTACTCTCACTATTTTTGCTGTTGTTGCTCCAATTAGTCTAAGATTGTGGGCTCTTAGGAGCCAATCTCTAATTGGAATAGCTTTATATAAAGGACAGGCTTAAGAAAGTCCTTTTTATATAAAGGAGGTCTCTCACTAAGTACTAGAAAATTGAAAAGATTATGGGTTAGGAAGAAAATATCACTCTTTATTATGCCATATTGCTTAGCTAAACCAAACTCTTAGAAAAGCATTAAATATTAGTAGGAGTATAAGAGGAAGATTCTTGAGTTAAGATATCATACTTAAGTATAAAGATTATAACAAGTGACTTTCTTGTAGTTTTTCTTTAGTCATTCCTTTACTCACCACCAAAGAGCATTTATCTTGTAAAAGAGCTCCATCTCTTATTCGAAAACAAGTAGTTTCCTTTTCAGAATCAGTCCCAGTCTTAAGCAAGTGAAGTGAGTCTTTTGGTTATCCATGCCTAAGTCTTAGTGCAACCACTACACAAAACATAGAAGGAAGGAAAGACCTTGGGGACCAATAAAAAGAGCTTACACCTTTCACTTGAAAAGCTACTATACATGCCTACCCTTATTCTAAAATAAAAAGTCCTAACTAGCTGGGATGCTTACCATTCTTCAACTAAAAGGATTACTACTTTACTATGCTAAAGAAATGCTTGATGGTAGGCATATATAAATGTCCATAGAGCTCCTTGTCACAAATAAATCCCTCGTTTAAAGGAGCACCAAGATAGAAGTAATATCCTAAAGCAATATTTAATTTTCATAAATTTCAATGCTCATAAATAATTATTTAATCAATTGATATTTAAGTTTTTATAAATTTCAAAAGTTATGATTACCTATTTTTATTTATTATTTATTTAATTAATATTTGATTTTAAATTTCTTTTCTTTTAAAGGATTTTGAAATATTAAAATAATACTAATGATGATATTCCAAAAATATTTATTTTTATGGTGATTATTGATTCAAGACTAGATTAAAATAATTTCACAAGAAATTTCTTATAAGTTAAGAATAATTTTTGTAATTATAAATGTAAGGATTTAAGGAATAATTTATTTGTATTTGATACATTATTGTTAAGAATTATGAAAGTTCAAAATAATTATCTTTGGATTTTTAAAATTTATTAGATTATTGAAAGTATATAAATATTTTTATGTTGAATGAAGATTAAAAAAATATTTGAGTTAAGAAATTTAAATAAAATTAGTTTTATGAAAAAGAGTTTTGGAACAAATTTTAACGATTGAGATTTTATGAATGGAAGGTTGAGATTAAGGGAAAAGTGAGCTTGGGTGGTGCAAGAAACATTGGAATAAAACCTACAACTTATATTTTTTTAAAACATTCCTCTTTCTTATCTTTAAAAATCGGTGCCCTTTTTTTGAGGAAAATTGAGGTTTCCTTTCTCTCACTTCACTCACTACCTGGTTCTCTCTCTTACCTTGCTTCTTCTTTCTCCATGTTGTTTCTCCCTTTCTTTTTCTTGCTGACCTTCTTCTTCAGCATTTAAAGAGCCATATTTACTACCATAGTTTCTATCTCACTTTTTGTTGTGCATAGCCATCACCACAAGCTTTTTCCATTCAGTTTCAGTCTTTAGTTATGAAGAAGAAGCTACAAACGATGATGAAATGAAGAAGCTTCATAAATAATAATTTAGTGGCCTAGGGTTGATCAAGGGGATCCTCACATCACCCAGCCAAAATCACTCTCCCTCATGTTGTCCTCCATTTGTGACAAGTAAAGCCACACAGAGTAGCTCATAATAGAATAACAACTACTAGCAAAGAGCTATGATTGCTAGTAAATCTAACATTTTCTAGTGTCGAGAGCTACTGGTGACCCTTGTGGATGGTGGTGAGCAAGTTTATAGCATAAAATTTTAATATTTATGATGTTTTAATAGTTAATTTAAGAAAAATCCATTTTATGTATTTTTAACACATGTGATGATACATAGGAAAATTATAATATTTAATGTTATAAAATACTAAAATAGGATATATATATATAGCATATATAGAGCATTCTATTCTACTATATTGAAAGATTCAATTATGATTCGAGCAAAACCCATTTTATGTGTATTATGGATTGTGAGTAATGCTTGTCAAAAATAAAATTTTTATGCTACAAAATGATAGCCTAGAGTAGTATATTTTGATATTATGGGAAATTTAAGCTTAAATTAAAAAATCTATTTTAAGAGCATTTTGGATGTATGATACCACTTATGAAAAATATAATTTTTATGATGAATTGAGCTTGATTTAGAACATCTCCATCTTATCAGCTTATTTTAGATTTTCGATGTAACATTAACCAAACAAAGATTTTATACTCAAGAGTATTGGACTAATGCATTTAAAGTATATTTATATTGTTAGAATTTACTATTTTAACTATTTTACACTTTGATTTGGAAAGCTATTATATATGAGAACTTCTAGTATTTCAATAATAAGTTTAAAAATAAAGAAAATGAGGATCTAGGACAATTAAGTGGGATAGTTAGGTTATCAATTAATATTGGAAAGTACAAGAAATGAGTGATACAAAACATTATTACATTATGATCGGGTTATAAATTTATAGTATGTGAAAAGAAAATAATTAATAGTTATATAATTATAATTTATCTTTATAAATGGAAACAATAAGTTAAAATATGAAAAGATGATTGTGGATTCTTTGGAACTTCCAAGGATGGATCACTGTTACTAGGTAAGTGTATATCTCACCACAAATTAGTATTTTAATAAAAGATAGTTTAATTATTGTGAATTATATTCTTCTTAATGATAATATATATTTCATATTTATGTACATATAATCATGTGTAAACTTAGTTCTGAGGTATAAGTGTACTTGGAATGGATAATATATGATATGATAACGATATGATAACAATATTGAGTTCTAATAGATAGTTAAGACTCTTATGATTTATGATACGAGAACAAAGTTTAAGTAATGTCTAGGTGAACTCCTATTTCAAGGCATGGTTTTATATATTTCAGAGATTTAAGAAATAAGTTTGCTAATATTTTCTAGTTTAATATATGAGTAACCTGTGAATATTATATGAAATTGATCACTTACAAAAATAATGGTGGATATATGCTCATTGAATTTTCATTACTCCATTTTATTTTCAATATTTTTAGGTTAAAATAAGAGTATATGTATTTGTGGAGATTTGAAGCTGCCTTACAAAAGAGTTTTAATAATTGGATTAGAATTAAAAATAGAGAGTTTTCTTTGATTTAGCCATTAATATTAAGGCTTGTGGAAATTTGGAAACTCCCAGTGGATTGAAAGAGTAAATAATGTTAAGGCTTGTGAAAATTAAGTATTGAGATCCATGTTGATCATGACCAAATTAGGTCACACCCTATAATTCAAATATGATAGTAACAAAATATACATATAGAACAATATAGTTTCAAATTTATACACATATAATGTTTCAATATATCATAAATCTCTACTTTAATACTAATTTCAACTATCAAATCCTTTAATTTGGGCAACCTATGTTCCTTTATAGATATTACAAAGCCCAAATTTTAATCTAAAAACATTGAAAAAAAATCAGAGTAAGTTATGAGAACTCAGTGAGTATATATCTGACACTATTTTATAGGTGATCAATTCCATATATAATAATCATGGGTTAGTTATGGACTAAATTAGAAATATTAACAAACCCTTCCTTAGATTTATGAAATATGTGAAATCATGCCCTGAAATGGGAATTCACTTGCACATGACTTAAATTTTGTTTCTCATATCACAAATTATAGGAGTCTCAACTATTGTATAAAAAGATCATATTAAATACAGTAGAGTTAAATTAAATCAATACTTATTTCACATTTACATTTTATATTGCTTGCTATTATGTTTTGATTTATTAAAATGAGAACTCCTTAGAAAAGGAAAGGTATAGTCACTCACTGAGTATATTAATACTCACACACTTTATTTTCAATGCCTTCCTTGGCAAGATTCATAAATTATATATATATATACACATATGAAAGTTTATATAACTTTATTGCAAAGTCACTAATTCATCATTAGGTAATACCAAGCATATCGTAGCATATGGCCACATCGTATAGATATCATTGAATACAATCACAATCTATCAAAAATTGGAAACATCATCACTATGTTTCTACTGCACACTCTGATCAACTAACATTTATTCATTTAATAGCTAATTATTCCTACACCATGAAATTGAATATATATAAATATATATATAGACATGAATATGAAATCTATGCTATTAATAAAAGAATATAATTAAATTTAAGGCTAATTTGTAATAAACCTTTTTTATCTTTTTAAGTAAATAATTTTTATTGATATTGGACTAGTTTGACCTAATTTTTAGAGACAGATATTTAATTTTTTTAGGGCTCCAAAAATGTAAGCCTAAGCTTCTAATGATTTTTCAGGGCTCCAAAAATATGGGCCTAAGCTTCTAAAAGAAGTTAAGGATCAAAATGGAAGAAAAGGAAAAATTAGGGCCATTTTTGTTAAGAATTTGTCTAGACATTTTTAAAATTATTTTATGTATAAAAAAGTCTAATAAAAAATATCATATTTTTAACTACGCAAACCATGCCCTATGTGCAAGTCATTATCAAATTTTTATAAAATAAATAGAAGAAAAAATGTAACCAATGGGATAAATTCAAGGAACAATATATATAGGACTTTTGGGGAACCTTATAAGCACATTTTGCATATGAGCTTCTCAACCCCCTTCACCAAGGTTTCAACTTCTCCAACTAATTCAAGAAATTCCTTAATTAATTTCTTCAAAACTTTTGTAAGCTAACTTTGGTGAGTATTTAACATATTAAAAGGTTTAAAATTTCAAGGTAAATGACAATTTGTTCTTTTTTTTAGAATTTTTTTTGTGAAAATTGATAAAAACGGTGATTAATGTTGATATTATTGTGATTTTTTTTATGGCCATGTATGAGGACATGGTTTTGATTTTATGCCTTTTGAATGTTAATTGACAATATTGGGATGTCATTAGGTTAATAAACTTAGTGCAAGAAGTTTCATTAAAATAGATTGAAAGATAGTTATAGGAAAGGGTAGAAACAATATTTTGTCAAAGGGATTTATAAATACGCTTCTGTTTCACATTTTGAAACTATGTTTAAAAACTCTTTTAATTGCAAATTTTGATATTTCAATGTCTTAAATGATGTTAGAATATGTGAGGAAAATTTTAGGAATTTTTGGAAAATTTTAGGAATGTAAAAAGTGAATGTTTAAAAGCTTAGGAGAAATGAAGCCAAAACAGGACGCTGGCAAATTTTACTTCTATTCTTGGGATATTTGGATAACAAATGAAGGAAAAATTTTATGAAAATTGGTGCATTTACCCTTCCATATGTTAGGAAACTCACAGCCAAAATTGGTGATATTTGAAGCCTATGTGGTTATCCAACAAAATTTTCTATTTCAAGTACTCTAGTGCAATCCAAATTCTTGACCCTATCTGTGTAGTCTCAAGTTTGGAAATTTTTATCCATAAAATGATTAAAAAAATTATAAAACTTTTATAAGATATTATTTAGGATGTTAATAAGTTTTTTTCAAAATTTGGTGGCAATTAGAGTTAATTTGGTCATCTAAATGATAAATTTGTTATGACAGCTTCAGTGCTATCCAAATATCATAGCTTTAAGTTCATGCTTTTGGTGCATGGTGAAACTCATGAAACTGATTGTACAACAATTGAGTTATTAAAATTTAGTAATTTATAGAAATGGTTTGAATATTAAAAAGGCCCTTCTATTATATGACACTCCATGTTGGCCCTGTTTTGAAAATATGCTTCCACTTCTATGTGAATAGCACCTGAGAACCATAATGGTGTAAGATAGTTAACCTTTGATAATTCATAATGGATTAATAAGATGTCAATTGTCTTAGATAAATTTTTTGTGGAAGTTAGTATGAGTTTAAGTGATGAAAGTTGGATTTACTTATGAATAGCCCTTTTTGGTCTAATAAGGCTTTTGGATTAATGAAATATGTTTTGAATTAATATCGTACACTAGTTATTCAAATAACTTTTAGTCTTGAAATATTCATATGATATATTTTTTGTTAAAATAATTGAGAAAATACTTATGGCTAAGTTAGTATTTTCAGCATGCCTATAATATGTCCTCATAGAATGCATTATTGATGTGTATGGTGTCCCAACATAGTTTGATGCCTAAGGTGTCCCACTATGGTTGATGCCGACAGTGTCCTATCTTGATTGATGCTTATAATGTTTTAATACTTATTTACTATGTATAAGGAAAATACGTATTTTTCATGTAACTTATTCTTAGGAAGAAGGGTATAAGGCAAGACTAAATTTATAAGGAGGATGAGGGATATAAGGTGGGATCAAAGTTATAAAGGGGAAAACTTAAGAACCAACAATAGTTATTTATCTTAGCAATTAGAATAAATATCATTTTAAATAAAGTATTATCAAGAATTTATTATATGATGAATATTTAAATGTATCGATATATATATTTAAATTGTCATGGAAAAAGTTCTTTAAAAAAAGAAGGAAGTAGCCATTCATTGAATAATTCTTATTACTCGCGCTCATGTGTGTTATTTATTTTATAGATATTAATTGTAGTCTCAATGAGACAAATTGACATGTGTTGAATCCTTTTGTAATGTCCTGAATTTTTAATTCTATCATTTAAATCTCTGAATTCTGAGGCTGTAGAAACGAAGAGCACGTTTGAATTAGCTTGGTGGGTGAATCTTAAGTTGAAAGGAATTAAGTGTAAGTGTAATCGAAATTTTGAAAGAAAAAGAATAATAGGAAAAGAATTAATTTTCATAAACAATATAGATGATCAGAGGAGGTTAGAAAACCCTAAAAAGGGGAGTTATCTAAGTTTAACAGTGTAAGGAATTTTAAACAGAAAGAAATCCTATGGACTAAATTGCAAAAGTACAAAATCGGGTGTGGTTAAAGTGTAAATAACCAAGAATTTGGGATCTAATATGAATAAGCAAGAATTTGGGGTGTAATATGTAATTTTATTTAGTGTGACCAATAGACACATGACAAGTGTCATTATTAAAAAAAATGACAAGAATAGCCTTACTAATTGGTGAAAAAGGACTAAAATACCCTTGAAGCTTCATGAAAGCTCTTTCTTCTTCTCCATTTCATCTTGAAGCCGTAGAACACCTCCATGAAAGCACCAAAAACGTGCAAGAGAGAGAAGGAAGAGAGAGAAAATTTCTTTTGGCTTTTTTACCTAAAAATAGTGAGAATTAGGCTTAGGTGTAGAAGGGAAAGTTGCTCATCTCATCAAGTTATATCTATTGGTGTGTTTAGATTGAAGAAATCTCAAGTTTGATCAAGTTTGGTGAGCTCCAAGTGAGGATTTTCAGGTTGCACCAAGAGGTAAAAATGTTCTCCTCTAAAAGCTCTTTAATGTACTCTTTTTAGTTTCTTGAAATTTTGATGTTGGTGTGGTCAAAGGTGGTTGACCATGGAGTTTTGGATGATTTGAACATGTCTAATGGTGTTTTGGATGTTGTTATGTTGATCTATGGCTTTGGTTTGGTGTAAAAATAACAAGAAACCATGATGTACACACTAGAGTTTTAGAGGCATAATGGTGCATGTATGGATTTGGCATGATTTGTTTGGAATTTGGCTAAATTGATGAAATTAGAATGATTCTTATGAATTATGAAGCCTATGGAAGATGAAATTTTGAATTATGAAAGTGTGTGTGAAACTTCCATTTTGAGAAGCCAAAACCGTGAATATGGAAAAGAAGGAGGGAAGGAGATTTAGCCATTTAAATTGTATTTTTGGAAGATTGGAATAATGTATTACAATGAAATTTAGGAGATATTGGAATGTACATTAAAATTTAGGTCACTTCCTTCATGGTTTAGTGTATGTGGAGGAAGTGAAGTATACATGAAGTTTAAGAAAAATGATGGTGTTCTAATAAGAATTATGATGTGTATTTATGTAGACTAAGAAGTGACAAGTTAGGAAGACAAGAGGAATTGTAAAGAAGTTTTTAAGTGAGGGCAAAGGAAACATCACTATTGGAAGCTTTTAAAAGGTAGCTAACTTTATCCTTAAGCTCTGTTTTTCATTTATGTGTTTTCTATATTTTATGCCATTGTATGGATTGTGTATAAAATTGCTGTGTGCGGTACCTATGGCCCGAGTTCCCCGGGAAAATAGTGAAATGCTGTGTGTGAGGCCTTTGGCCCGAGTACCCCGGGAAGATAGTGCAATTGCTGTATATGAGGCCTAGGTATGACTATATGTGATGGCCATCTTGATATCTTTATGAGTCCTTGAATGGGCTTGATGATTGTTATGTGTTATGCACATTTCTTACAATGGTATGGAATGAGATGATAAATGATTAATTGATTTTGAAATGTATGTTTTATTTGCTTAAGGATCTGGAATGGCTTGATATGTTTTTATGGTAATAGCTAGCTACTGGGAAACTTTGTTTTTTATGTTTATGTATTGTTACTAATCATTCCAGGTGATGCTTCTAAAGGCCCTTTTGACAAAGGAGAATAATGTTTTGAAGTTGTATTAAAAATGTCTATATAGTTTGTGATGTTAGTATGTGATGGATATATGTTTTGTAAGTTGAACTTTTTGTATAACTATATGACCCTTGCCTATATTATATGAAACATATGAATTTGATGTATTGTGAGTTGGTTCGAAGTAGAAGGTAACTTAGTATGCAATATGTGTGAAATTGGAAATGACCAAATGAATAATAAATAACCAAATAAACAGTAAATTCGTAGGCAGTAAGAGGAGTATGTTTGTAGGGAATTTTGGTTAAGTTTTTATGCTCTAAAAATTATGATAAAATTCAGGAGTGAACTTAATTTATTTATCATCCTCTGTGCCAAAATTAATCTTAAAATAAGCTCTTCTACTATGTGAATTTATTACATGTTTTAGTCTCCCCTGTTACCGTCACAATGCAGAGCACTAATTGTATCCCGGAGATCAGAAGAAGTAAATGGATGATTTTTTATCTAAAAATTTTATGGAAAGTATATAACATGTTAATCAAGTCTCATACCAAATTTGAGATTATTCGGAGTTGATTTACCCCATGAAATAAGGGTTTACTTTTACAGTTGTGAATTCTGGACAGTACTGGGACAGAAACAATTTGCTGTGAGTTTTGAAAGGCCTAATGATGTCTAAATAGTGTCAATTTTTTACAGGATGTAGTTAACACGTTAAAGGTTCATATAATTTAATTTCATGATTTTTGTAGTTTCACAAAGTAGTTTTTCATATTTTTGAAATTGGTCCAGTAATTCTGGAAATGAGCAGAAAATTTCTGAAACTCAAAATCTGTAATATTTTGTTTTACAGAATCATAATTTGGCCATAGAAAGACCTAATTGCATAACAATTACCTATTTAATGAGGATTAAGGTGCTAATAAGTAAGGGAGTTACACCTTTCCTCTCTTTGTAAAGGCACACAAAAAGAATAGTATGGGATAGTTTTACTTATTGGCAAGGAGTACTCTTCCTCAGAATGTTATGTAATACTAATATTAGCATATTTTGTATACTTTCTAAACTTATGTATATGTTTTTCTTATTACATGTGTCAATTTGTATTTCAATACTTATATAACTATAAGTATTATCCTGCTATATGTATAATAGTAGAAGTGGTGAGAAAGTTATAAAGTGTCAAGGTTGGTAAAGATATTTAATAGCTAGATCTATGCTAATTAGATATATTTATAGCGATCACGATACTTTAAAATTAGGTCATGAATATTTTAATTTTCTTTAATGCATCTTATCACACTTTCCAAAATTATCTCATGAAATTAAAATGTGCTATTATATAGTAATTTGTCATCAAGATTACACATGAAAATATTAAAAGTCCAGCTCTAGAAAACACACTTGATGCTACTCATTCATCCTTAACTATCACATCTTTTATTTTCAAATTCATTATTGAAAAATTAGAAATTCTCATACATGATGATTTTCCACTTCAAATTATAAAATTATCAAATATTAGATTTTAATAATATGAATATACTTTAAGTACACTTATCTAATGTTCTTGAGTATAAAATCCTTATTTTATCAATACTCTACCAAGTATTCAAATAATATGATAAAATAAGGTTTTCTTAAATCAAGTTGGAATCTTTCAAAATATTAAAATATAATGATCGACATTGACCTTAACTATATTACTCTAGCAACCTACATCATAAAACTTTTGTTGTTTTGAAACCATCATCATGTATTTGAATCCACTCACAACATAGGTTTTCTAAATATATAACCACTGATGAAAATATTATAGTATAATGTTTTGTAATGGTTTTACTCATGTTATTGAAATATTTTATAGCATGAAAGTATTATTTTCAAAAGTGATACTTACAATCTATAATATACATAAAATGGGTTTCACTTAAATCATTGGTGAATCTAAAATTATTAGAGCATGGTTTAAGTTTCTAATGATGAATGGGCTAGAGTAATCCAATTATTAAATCTAAGTAAGCAAAATGAATATACTGTGAGGCGTGTCTTTGAAGATCTCCATGGATTTTTTATTATGTGTGTTAGCCACTCTTTGTTGATAAGATGAATCTCTGTATGGTTTGTCTTATGGGATGAACTATTTCTTTGGTAAATTATTTTTTATCTAAATGTTGAAAGTATGTGATGATTTAAACCATACAAAATGACTTTGAGTTGTGATTTGCAATTGATATTGTGTGGAATGAATGGTTTGAATTACATAAAATGAATGAGATCCTGATTCATGATTAATGCTGACAAAGGCAACATTCCTTCTTTGTTGATTGAGAAAATAAATGTGCTTGACATTGTGTCATAAATTATGTAATTCATTGAAGTTAAATGATTAATGATATGAGAATGAAAAATTTTATTAATAAAAATCATATGGCATAGTTGATATTCTAACCATACCCTATAATATGTGACAATGAAATATATAATTGACACTTATGGCGTTCCATTGTGATGATGCAATGCTAAAGGTATCCTATTATTGTTCACTCATATATGAGATAATGAAATGAATGATTATCAGCTATAATGGCTATTATGAGAATGCATACTTATCTTGTATATGATTTGTGATTGGGGGGAGATGAATACCCTCCATAGAGGAGAAAATGAGTGGTTAGTAGTGGAGGGAAAAGGTTAGTAGCCTTGTGTCTAAGGTGGTGAGAAATAAGGCTAGATTGAAGATATAAGAAGAAACCTTAGATATTAACTATAGCTATTCGATGAATTTTTACTAAAAGCTACTATAGTTATTCTCTATATTATTGTGCATTGTGTTTTGATCTTGATATCTAGTACTTTCAATATCACATCATATCACACATCCAATTATAGGAAACATACATATAGCCACTTTTGATTTCCAAGTCAATATTATATCTTTCTTAACTGTTTCACTGGGAATTTCCCATTCGACTCTCAGATTGATCTTATATTCTTCATAATTGTTTACCAAGAATTTTTCATTCTACTGCAAAATTAATCTTATATCCTTCACCATTATTTGCCAGGAATTTCAAACCGACTTTAACATAATTAGCTCTATCATGCTTCCAATCTTAGTGCCAATCATGGCATAATTCACAATATAATAAATTCAATACAAATCACATAGATAACTATTTTTCGATATGAGACATTCAAAGTAAATATCACTATATACCCATATGACAACATCTCTATATTCTCTTACATAAGCACAACATTCTTTCATATTCTAATATAAAATGCACTATATTTTCTAGTGTGCCCATAATTATATAACTCAATCACAATATGAACTATTATAATTCCATCACAATTACAGTTAGTAACTAATACTAAAACCATTATGCTTCCATTGTGCACTCTAATCAATTAGCATTCACTCAACAGCTAATTCACATATACCACAAAACTATATTTACATATGATTATGAAATCTGCGCTATCAATAAAGAGCATGAAATTCATACCATTTAAACTATATTTTATTCAAATCTTAATCTATAGTGAGATATATACTTACCTGGTAGGGTACATTCACAATAGAAGCTCAAAATGATCCATCTCGTCCTTCTTTTATCTTCCTAATTCATCATTTATAATATTATGAATACAATAATACTATTTATTTTTTCTCTAAGTATTACAAACCTAATTTTCAAATCATAATATGATGGTATTTCTTAGGATTAATTTCTTGTAATTTCTAATATAGACTTAAATAATCAATCACTACAATTTAAGGATCTACTTAAATCCACTTTAAACACAAAAATATTAACTTTTAGACCAAAGACAATTCACCGGAGAGTAGTTCATCCCACAAGATAAATTATATAGAAATTTGTCTAATCAATAAACAATGGCTAACATACATGACAAAAAACCTATCGAGATCTTCAAAGACGTGCCTTACAATATATGCAACTTGTTTACTTAAATTTGATAGTTGGATTGCTTCCCATTTTCCATAGGTCCCTGGATCAAAACCAAGCTTTAATACCACCTTCATCACAACCACTTTTCGATCGTGACTGGTGTGGATCCTGATTCCACAAGCCTTAAGACTAATTTCACAAATATACTCAAAGGAAGTTTCCAAATTTTTTTAGAGGAACTTGAAAATCACTTTAAATTTTTACAAGGAAAATGATAAAGTTTCTCTATTTTTAGATACTTTCCAAGAGCCACACATCTTATAATACAAATTTGTATAATTTCCAAATGCGACCGCAATAACTTACACACCATACCATACAATATTAAACTTATATACATATAAACAATTCAACACAACATATAAATCCACATATCTTTATTTATAACGCTAATTCTACTTCTAACTGTCAAATCTTTTAGTAAAGCAATCTTCGATCTCTATAAATACAATAAGACCCAAAAGTACTTATCTTAACTTGAAAACATTAAAAGTAAACAAGTGAGTTATAGAATCTCAGTGAGCTATAAAAACTCAGTGAGCATATATCTACCACTATTAATTCTTAATTTGAATATATTACATAATCACATGCTATCTAAGTTTTTAATAAGAAAGATAAATGTAATTCAAACTTCTTAAGTTTTTGTATGTACAAAACTAAGCCTTGCATGAAATATCAACCTACACATAGCTTAAATTCTATATTTCTTATCATAAATCATAGTAGTTTCAACTATCCAATGGCATATGACATTGTGCTCATATCACACATTAGCCATTCCGAGTAAGCATCACAATCACAAATAGTCAGTAAGGCTTAAACACAAATAAATCATCTCAATCACACCAATAGTAATATCTAATCATAGAAAATTTCCAATATCACATCATATCACTTATACAATTATGATAAACATATATGTAGCTGCTTTCTAGTTTCCGGGTCTAATTCTATACTTTTTCTTAACTGTTTGCTAGGAATTTTCCATCCAACTTTTAAATCAATCTTATATCCTTCTCAACTATTTGTTAGAAATTTCTCTTCTAGCTCTCACATCAACGGCCCCATCACATTTCCAATCTCAATGCCATTCATGGCATAATGCACAATACAATAAATTTCAATAAAATTTAGCTCTACAATCTTAGTTTAAAGGTCAATTCATTATCACAGTATTTATATACAACATTGTCATGCCTTCGTGCATGGCACAACACTCATTTACATTTTAACACAATTCACACTATAGTCTTTAGTATATAAACAACAAAAGGAGCTTAATCATAAGTATTCGACAATCATTAATATCATTATTGTGCTTCCACTGTGGACTTTAATCAATTAACTTTCACTTAATCAATTAAATATATTTATACCACAAAATTGAATTTATACGTAATTATATATATAATCTACACTATCAATAATAGAAATACCATTCACAATATTTAAGCTATCTTTTATTAAAATGTTAATCGATAGTAAGATATATACTCACCTAGTAGGGTTGTCTACCCATTTTAGAAAACTCTTGATCATCCATAACTTCTCTTACTTCCTTCCTATTCACTATTCATAAGGATAAATTATAAGCATAAGGGCATCACCTAACTTATTTTCCAAACATTACACAATGGAATCATGATATGTCAATATCCTAGAGCATAAGGTTATTATTTTATCAGGTCTAAATCAAATAATTTGAGTAAAATAACAAATTAAAATTATTCTAAACTAAACATGAAATAGTTAAGGCATTACAATTTTATACCATACCAATATTCTAAAATTACTCAAATCTCATCATCTTAATATCCCTTAACACAAAATCTTATATGTAAAAACTACCATTGAAAACATTCTCTTATAACACTCCAAAATAATTCTTCTCATGTTAATTAGATGTTTTATGGCTTAAAAATTGTATTTTTTTAAACTATCAGCATTTATCTTATACATACATAAAAATGAATTTCTTTGAATTATGCATGAATCTACCTTGCCTCACTTACTGGAATAAGACTTTGTTATTGTTGTTGTTGTTGTATGCATGAATCTACCTTAATAATAGAATAGAGTATTCTATTTATATTTTAATCATCCTATCTTAGCATTTTATAACATAAAACTTTATACTTTGCATTATATCATCATATGTATTATACACATAAATGAGTTTTTCTGAAATAGCCTCAAACACTCATACTAGTAAAGTTGATAGTATAAAAAGATTCCTATCATGCTGTTTTAATACTCTGTAGCACAAAAGTCCCATTTTTCAAAAACATCACCATTTTTCTTCAAAATATACAAAAATGGATTTCTTAGATTAAGCATATAATTATTATAACTATTAAATTTTTATAGTATAGATATGCTCACCACTATTTGTAGTATCTAATTGGAGCTTACTGATAGCAAAAACTCACTAGAACATTAGCAAAAGAGACAAATTATGTCATGACTGGAAACTAAAGGTTGTGATCGGCACATGGCCCTAAGGAAAAAATACAACCATATAAGTCATGCTAGCCTAAAATATTAAAAGATAATCTATAACCTATTTCAAACTCAAAAAGGTATATAGCCATTACACAATCACTAGTTTTTCACATGCATGTAGTCCCACATGAACTTTCTCATTTTTCTATATTCACCTATTAATTCATATCTTAACATAAAATCTATATCATTTGGTAACTAAGCAATACTTCTCAATTTATAACAAATACATATATGTATTTCAACAGAAGCATGCCCTAACTGTGAATTTAATAAAGCACATCTAAGAATATTCAAATTTTACAACTTTAAAAAATATGTAAAATTTTTAGATCAAGCCCACATGAACAAAGTGTGATGCTTACCATAAGAGAATGCTCCTCCCTCTCTAAGGAGTTATAGATGACGGACCCAAAGCCAAATCTCTATTTGAAAAATATTACAACCAAAAAGTAAGTCATTGACTTAGTAAATAGATAATATGAATTTTCAATAGAAATGGGACAAGTCATGGCATGAGTTTTCTTTTGGAAAGAATTAAATAAGCTTTTCAATACAAAATGATATCATAAAAGCTATATAATCATATTTTATAAAATATCAATTAGAATGTTCATTAGAAGTAGAATACTAAAACATAAGTTTCAAGCCAAAAAGTAGATAGTTCTTTAATCATAATATAGGAAATCATCATGAACATAGATCCATAGTAAAGTTAATAAATTTTAAAATGCATAAACCATCAAAATTATACATTTAGGATAGGAGGTTTCTAATTATGATTAACAAACATGAGCATTCTACTCATGAAATAACAATCTCAAGAGAATTCTCAGCTCTAAAGTAACCCATCAAGCTACCATAAACCAATCCACATGTGTTAGCTGACACATGGGGTTAGCAAATCCTTTGCTAAGTAGGGTTTGAACCAATGTGCACTAAGGTTAATGTAAACACCATACACATAAGTAATAGTTATATAAGTAATTCATTGGAAATAAATAGTTCTATATATCAATTGTTTAAATCAATCTCAATCCATACTCTTTTTAACTATAAATAGTTCATCAAGGTCTCTAACCTTAGTAGTCAATATTTCCTATATCAAATCATTCTAAACTTATCAAATAATTAACTTTACAAGCATTCATGAAAATCCCATACATTATCATTTCATCCACAATGACATTTCACAAGAACATTATACAATAAGGTTCCAACAATACACCATTTTAAAATAAATCACAGAAATTAATTTCTTCATTGTAGTGTTATTCTAATGCCATTCTTAATTATTATAACTGAAGGAAAGTTTTATGGTGCTTATCCCAAGAGTGTCTAGAGCTTTACACATATATGGAATTAAAATGCATAGAAATAATATTAATTAATAGATTAATAAAATTAATAATTCAAAAGTATAGAGAAAGTTGGAAAACATATAAAAATGTGAAAATACACATTATCTACTCATAAAGTAGCCAATATATTTGGGTTTGATTTCTTCTTATTTCACAAACCATCGTTACCAATACAAAGTGTTCTTGACTTAGTGCAAGCAATGAAATAACAATTTAAACACAAATTAACACCAATTTACAACATTAAGTTCCCTATTACAAAAATGTCAAATTTCACATTTTAAGCATAACCTAAGAATAAGGTAATCTTTGCTATCTACTAACTAATCTAAGCTAATTTAACTCCTAAACAAAAGAATGGAGGTTAGGAATTGCCTTATTGGGCAAAAGAAAAGAGTTCTCAGATCTTACTACCCAAAACCCCTAAAAGTTCAAACTAACCAAAAATAGTAGCAAGAACTAGGAGAAAGTGGAAGAAAATGTGAAGAAAAGGAGTTATTTCATGTGATTAGAAATAGAAGATGAAGAAGAAGAAGAAGAAGAAGAAGAAGGAAGCTGAGAAGAGATGGTTTCAACACCTACGTTGCGCTGGTTTTGTTTCTGACTCTATTTCTATTTTAGGGAAAAATAGGGCTTCTATTTTGGGTTTAATTTTGTTTCTGGATTATTGGGTCTATGGGTCACAAGTTCTGGTTTTATTTTTGGGTTACTAAGCTTGTGGGTCATGGGTTCTAATTCTATTTTTGGGTTACTAGGCCTATAGGCACCAGTTCTAGTTTTGAGTTTAGTTACTGGGTCTGGGTCATAGTTTCAGCACCTTATTTACATTTATGTCATTTAAGTAAATGTCTATTTACTTAAGACATAAATATAAATAAGAAAATATCCCCTATTTGGAATAAAAAAATATCAAAAAAGTTAAAACTCCAAGGAATGAAAATCTAGATTTTAGGTTCTAATTTAAAATGTCAAATTTTAAAATTTTTTAAAAAATAATGGTTTCTCAAAATGGTCATTTTAGGTTTCCAAAAATTTATTAAAAATCATTCTTTGATGTAAAATTACAAAAGGAATAATTACTGAAATTTTTATTTTTCAAATAATTCATATTTCATATAACTCTCCAAAAGTGGTATTCCATACATAGAAAAAAAATTTGAATTTTAATAAACTTAACTTTATTTGTGGAATTAAGCTAAACAATAGTATAAATTAAATTAAATTCTTTTAATAAGTTGGAAAAGAAATGGTTTAAGCCTATTTGAGATAATCCCAAGTTTATATCAAAACTATCTAGTCATATTTTACACTATAATGATTTTATGTTATTTATTAACTATAAGGTCATTACAAATTAATAGCTCTAGTTGCTGGTTCAACGTCCTATCTCATAGCTCTCCTTATGCACTTTTCGGTGAGCCTTAGTTAGGAAAAGTTAATATTAGCTACAATAGCATATAGTGACACAAAAATTAGAGAGAGAAAGAAAAGAATGATAGAATAAATGAGGGAAGTTTGAGCTCCCTAACTACCATGGCTTATTGTTTGTATGAAACTACACTATGGGACACCAAGAGGAGGAATCATCCATAACCTTAGCCACCGGAGCAAAAAAAATGCTTGAAAAAAAGAGTTACTAATCTTGCACCATCGCTCCCTCCACTTAGCATTCCCTTATGCGATTCTAGGTTGAGGAGTGTTGTGGGTGAGTAGCCAAGCTTGCAACACTAATGATAGTGATAGGAAATGCTGGAAGTAGCCAGACTAGCTTAGCAAGAAGAACCACCAGCGAATAGTAGAAAGGAAGAAAAAGAGAGCTAAAATCAAGACCAAAATAAAAAAAAAGAAAGAGAGAGGTGGTGGGTGTACAATGAGAAAGGAAGCTAGTGAAAATAAAAAATATAAAAAGGGAGGTTGTCGGTGGAGTGAGGAGAGTGAAAGAGAAACTGGGTACAAAAAGAAATGACAGAGATAATGTAAAGTGAGGATAAAGATAGAAAGTAGATTTTAAAAGGGGAGGAGAGAGAAAAATGTCAGAAAGAGAGCTTTGGGTTATTTTCCCATGCTTCTCAATGTAAAATAAGTTCATCCCCCCTTAAATCCCATCCAGTCATCTTAATTACTCAATTTCCATACACTAAATCCTAGCCTTTCATGTCTTTTAAAAGGTTATTTTCAAAAAATATTTTTATTTAAATTTTTCAACTCAAATAATTATATATTTATATATTTTCAATAATTTGATTAATTCTAAAATTTTTAAAATAAATATTTTATACTTTCACAATTCTAAAAAAAATAATATACCAGATATAAACAAATATTCCATAAATCCTTGTATCAATAAATATTAAAATTATTCCTAACTTATGAAAAAATTTTATAAAATTATTTTAATCAAATCTTGAATCAATAATTGCTATAAAATAAATATATTTTGAATATCATTATCAGTATTATTTTAACATTCCAAAATCCTTTAAAAGAAAAGAAATTTAAAATTAGATATTGACCAAGTAAATTATAAAAACGATTAATTACAAGCATTAAAATTTATGAAAATTTAAATATTGTTTCAGGATATTACAAGTTCTCTTCCCTTCAAGAAAAATCATCTTTGAATTTTCAAGAAAATGAGCATGACTACATAGAATTATCAATGGCCTATTCATTAATTCAATGCATCATCTTATAAACTAAATTGATATTTGTTTCTCTTTTCACATACAACTAAATTTAAACACAATCATACTAACTTTCAGTACTTAAACCATTCAACAAATCACCTTTACTAAACTTAAACTAATATGCTTACTTAGGTACCTAACATATTTAGGTAGGTCAAACACAAACAAATGCCTTAAACATAAATTTAAAGGTTACCATGAAGTTTTAAGCACATATATCATCTCTTATTGAAACAAATAGGAAATGCTATCCACATCAACATTAATCATTCATTATAATTCCCATACATGCCATACACAACCAATAAATGATTCTAGTAACTAGCAACCATCATAAAAACAAATCATCGTGAGTAATCCATGATCAAGAATCTCAATCAAAGATTTAATCTTATAAACAAGCCCATAATTTGGCTTCGCCTAAACTATAATCATACTTACACCTCATTCAATCAGCCAATGAAATTTACAATCAAGACTTATAGATCATATCTTGTAAATGCCTGATAGTAAATCACACAAATAGCCATTGTAATAATATCCTCATAATTTCAAATTCCAAAATTCAACAATAGTCATTCATAAAAATATAAATTCATAATCAAATATTTACTAAGTATTATCACAAACACTAAATTTATGCATAAACCTTCTCAAGTATTTATCAATCATTGAGATAGCCAATAAAGTTCAATCACATTCATATCAAATAGAAACATCCAAGATTAACTAGATATCAATATCATAACACAATGCATAATAATATAGAGAATGGCTATGATAAGTTTTAGTAAAAATTCATTGAATGGCCATAGTTGATATCCAAGATTTTTCCTTATCTCTTCGGCCTAATCTTTTCTTTTGTCACCCTAAGCCCAAGGCCACCAACATTTTTCCTCTATTACTAACTATTCCTCTCCTACTTTATGGAGGATGTTCATCTCCCCTAAGCACAAATCATATACGAGATAAGTATGCATTCTCATAATGGCCATTGTAAGCTTAAATTTATATATGCATTCTCATAATTCTTGATCTTTTCTAAATTCTCTAAAATATGTTTATTATTTTAGTTGGATTTTAGCTACCCCTAGTGAGTATTTAGCATATTAAAAGGTTAAAAATTAAAGGTGAGTGGCAATTTCCTCTTTTTCTTTAAAATTTTTCTTATGGAAAGTGATAAAAATGATGATTAATGTTGATATTATTGTGATTTTTGTGTGTAGCCATGTATGATGACATGGTTTTGATTTTATGCCCTTTGAATGTTGCTTGATGATATTAGGATGTCATTAGGTTGATAAAAATAGTGAAAGAAGTTTCCTTGAAATATATTGAAAGATAATTATAGGAAAGGGCAGAAATAATATTTTGCTAAGAAGATTTATAAATATACTTTTATTTCCCACTTTAAGACCACATTTAAAATTTGTTTTAATTAAAAATTTTAATGTTTTAATCTCTTAAATGATGTTAGGGTATATGATAAAAATTTTGGAAATTTTTGAAAAATTTTTGAAATGTAAAAAATGAATATTTAAGAGCTTAGGAGAAATGAATCAAAAATAGGACGTTGGCAAAATTTTCTTTTGTTCTTAGGGTATTTAAGCAACCAAATGAAGGAGAAAACTTATAAAAATTGGTGCACATAGCCTTCCATCATGGCCAAAATTGATGATATTTGAAGCTCATGTGGTTATCCAATAAAATTTTCTATTTCAAGTGCTCCAATGCAATCCTGACTCTTGACCCTATCTATGTAGTCTCGAATTTGGAAAATTTTTAATTGTCAAATGATTAAAATAATTATGAAACTTTCATATATGTTTTTAGGATGTTATCAAGTTTGTTTCAAAATTTGATGGCAATTAAAGTTGACTTAGTTATCCAAATGATAAATTTGTTATGATAGCTCCAATGCTATCTAAATATCATAGCTTTAAGTTCATGGTTTTAATGCATGGTGAAACTCATAAAATTAATTATACAACAATTAAGTTATTCATTATTTAACATATTAGGGATTCTATATTAAAATTTAGTGATTTATAGAAGTGGTTTGAATATTAAAAAGGCCCTTCCATCACATGACACTTCATGCTAGCATTGTTTGAGAATGTGCTTTCACTTCTATGTGAACAGTACTAAAGAACCATAATGGTGTGAGATAGTTGACCATTAATGATTCACAAAGGGTTAATAAGATGTCAATGGTATTAGATAAATTTTTTGTGGAATTTAGTATGAGTTCAAGTGGTGAAAGGGGGATTTACTTATGAATACCCCTTTTTAGTCTAATAAGACTTTTGGATTAATGAAATATGTTTTGAAAATATTGTACACTTGTTATTCAAATAGCTGTTAGTCTTAAAATATTCATATGCTATATTTTTTGTTAAAATAATTAAGAAAATACTTATGGCTAAGTTGGTTTTTTCACCATGCCTATGATATGTCCTCATAGAATGCATGATTGATGCTTATGGTGTCCCATACCCATTTCAGGTATACATCACATTCATAAACAGACATTAAGGCTAATATGAATAAATCGTCACAATCATATCAAGTCATTGCAATCATGTCAAATAGTGATACCAAGAATAGACAATTTCTAATATCATATCATATCACATATCTAATTACAATAAACATACATGTAATCACTTTTTTATTCCCAAAGCAATACTATAATTTTTCTCAATTGTTCACCTAGAATTTCCTATCCAGTAGCCCTGCACCTTTAATCCTAGGAAGACCTTTCCTTAAAATAGCAAAGACAAAAATTGATGTTAATGCAGGCATTCTTTCTATGGAAGTTGGAGATACAATAGTATCTTTCAATATCTTTAAAGCCATACGATTTCTTGCTGAGGACCATTCTGTATTCCAAATAAAGGTACTTAATGAGCTTATTGAAAATGCTTTTAAAGAGATGGTTGTTGAATTTTTCCATAATTCTGAGTTGGTAGAATACTTTGATGATTATGAATGTACCTGCTGTGATGATGATAACCAATATGCTATGTGTAGAGAAATTTATGCATTCTTAAGTGAAGAAACTAGTATTGTTCCAAAAAAACTAGAAGAAGTAGATAAACTAGAAAAACTAGAAGTAGAAATAGAAAAAGTAGAAGAAGCAGAAGCAACAAAACCAAACAAATAGCAGAATCAAAAGCAAAAAAACTAGCAAAAGCAGAATTCTTTGCCTAAGAAAGATTACACCTTGCTGGAGTGACCACCACAAAATTACTTCCCTCTGTTATCCAGCCACCAATACTAGAGCTTAAACCTCTCCTAGACTATTTAAAATTTGCATTTTTAGAAGATAATGAAAAGCTACCAATCATTATAGCAAAGAAATTGCAACCCAACCAAGAAGAGAGATTATTGCAGATTTTGAGAGCTCACAAACAAGCAATAGGGTGGACACTTGCAGACCTCCCTAAAATTAACCCTTCAAAGAAGACTTAACCCCCTGATTTGCTGGAAGAAAGAGCTAAACCAGTGAGACAACCACAAAGAAGACTTAACCCCCTGATTTTGGATATGGTAAAGAAGGAGATTACCAAGCTTTTAGAGGTTGGAATTATATATCTAATTTTAGATAGCAAATGGGTGAGTTTAGTCCAGTCCAAGTTATTCTTAAGAAAAGTGGCTTGACAATAGTGAAAAATTAGAATAATGACTTATTGCTCACTAGAGTGTAGAATAGTTGGAGATTGTGCATTGATTATAGGAAGTTGAATCAAGCAACTAGAAAAGACCACTTTCCTCTACCTTTCATTGATCAAATGTTTAAGAGATTGATTGGAAAATCACATTATTGTTTCCTAGATGGCTACACTAGTTTTTTTCAAATCCATATTGCACCAAAAGATTAAGAAAAGACAATATTCACTTGTCCTTTTAGCACTTTTGCTTATAGGAGGATGCCTTTTGGCCTATGTCATACACTTGGTACATTCCAAAAGTGTATAATGAGCATTTTTTTTGAATTTTTAGAAATTTGCATCGAAGTTTTTATGGATGACTTTTCTATTTATGATTCCTCCTTTGATGCATGCTTAAATAATCTTTCTAGGGTGTTAGATAGGTGCATTGAGACAAACTTTGTATTGAATTTTGAAAAGTGTTATTTCATGGTAGAACATGGCATAATTTTAGGATATGTAGCGAGTAGCAAAGGCATTGAGATAGATCCTATTAAAATTGATGTGATTTCTACTTTACCTTACCCCACTTATGTATAAGAAATGCGTTCTTTTCTTAGTCATGCAAGTTTCTATAGGAGATTTATTAGAGATTTCAACAAGATTACCCTCTCATTGTCCAAGTTACTCCAAAAAGAAGTAGATTTCAACTTTAATGAACATTGCAAAGAGGCTTTTGATAAGTTGAAGCAAGCTTTCAGTACCACTCTTATTATCTAGCCACCATCTTGAGACTTACCTTTTGAGTTGATGTGTGATGCTTCTAACTATGCAATTAGTGTTATTCTTGCACAAAGAGTAGGAAAACAACCTCATGTGATCTACTATGCTTCAAGGACTTTGGATGCTGCCCAAGCAAATTACACTACAATAGAAAAAGAGCTTTTGGCTATTATTTTTGCTTTAGATAAATTTGATCATATTTGCTTGGTTCTAAGGTGATTGTATTTTCTAATCATGTAGCTTTAAAGTTCCTTTTGAAGAAACCGGAAGCAAAACCCCACTTGATTAGATGAATGTTGCTTTTGCAAGAGTTTGATATTAAGATTAGAGATAGAAGTGGAGCTAAAAACCTGGTGGCTGATCATTTGAGCAAAGTTTCAAGAAATATCTCCCCATTCATGACACCTTTCCGAATGAGCAGCTTTTTCAGCTGCTAGGTAAGGACCCTTGGTATGCTGATTTAGCGAATTATTTGGTGACTAATGACTTGCCTACATATGATAAGAAAACTCAAATTGATAAGTTTAAAAGTGAGGCTAAGTATTATGTGTAGGATGATCCTTATTTGTGGAGATTTTGTACTGATTAAATAATTATGAGGTGTGTGCATGATTTTGAGTTTCATTCTATACTTACATTTTATCATGATCATGCTTGTGGAAGTCATTTTAGACCTAAGAGAATAGCAAGAAAAGTGTTAGATTGTGATTTTTATTGGCCTACTTTGTTCCATGATGCTTACATGTTTTGTAAAAATTGTGAACAATGTCAAAAGAAAGGGAATTTAACTCGTAGACATGAGATTCCTCAATATCTTGTGCTTTTCTGTGAAGTTTTTTACATATGAGGCATTAATTTTACGGGTCTTTTTCCTTCATCTTTTAGCTTTACCTACATTCTTCTTGCTGTTGATTATGTTTCTAAGTGGGTGGAAGCTAAAGCCACCAAAACTGATGATTCTAACGTTATTGTAGATTTTGTTAGATCTCACATCTTTAGCAAGTTTGGCATTCCATGTGCTTTGATTAGTGATCAAGGGAATCATTTTTGCAATAAAGCATTTGAGGCTTTGTTGAAGAGATATGGAGTTTATCATAGAGTCTCCACACCATATCATCCCCAAACAAATGGTTAAGCAAAAATTTCAAATAGAAAGGTGAAATCAATCTTGGAGAAAACTGTGAAGCCTAATAGAAAAGATTGGAGCCTTAGATTGGATGATGCACTTTAGGCTTATGGGACCACATACAAAACTCCTATTAGGATGTCTCTAAATCGAATTATTTTTGGGAAAGCATGTTATCTTCTAGTGGAGTTAGAGCATAAAGCATTTTAGGCCATAAAAAGATGCAACATGGATTTGAAAGCACATGGAGAGGAAAGAAAATTATAATTGCAAGAATTAGAGGAGCTTAGACTTGAAGCCTATGAGAATTCTAGGATTTACAAAGAGAAAACAAAGGCATTCCATGATAAATTCATTCTTAGAAAAAATTTTAAGATTGGCCAAAAAGTTTTGTTGTTTAATTCAAAACTTAAATTAATGCTAGGTAAACTTTGTTCCCGTTGGAATGGACCCTTTGTTGTTACTAATATTTTTTCTTATGGTGCAGTTGAAATCAAGAATTTGGAGAGCAACAAAGTGTTCAAAGTCAATGGGCAAAGGCTTAAACCATTTTATGAAAGTTTCCAAGAACAAGTGATGGAAGTAATGGAGTTGGGGATTCCAGTTTATTCTTGATAAGTTTGAGCATAATGTCTAGCTAAAGATATTAATGAAAGGTGCTTCTTGGGAGGCAACCCAAGCAATTTAGATTTGCTTTCTCTTACCCTTCTCTTTTATTTTTCATGTCCTTTATCTTTCTTGATAATTATTCTTGATGATATTGATGTGCTTTACATTGAGGATAATGTAAAATTTAAGTGTGGGGGAGACTTTTAGGATTTACTTTATGCTTTTGTGTCTTCTTTATTTAATTTATACTTTGTGTTTTCATTCAGTGCTTTTAATCTAAAAAAAATTCAAAAAAAATGTGTTTTCACTTGAGTCCTTTTTAGTTACTTTCTATTAATGGACATTTTCTAGTTTCATGAGTAGGATTCAATTGAAGATAGATAAGATTCATAACATGATTGAATGAATGATTTTACTTTTTGAAATTAATTGATGTAGAATTAGTAGATAGAATTTGGTAGTATGACCCACCTTGTGAGATTTTAGCTTTTTGTTAAAAATTCATGCTATAATATTGTCTTTCCTTCTTGTGTGATGTTCGTCCATGATTTATTTCTCTAGAACTTGCTTTGAATCTTTTTAAGATTACATTTTGCACATACATACACAAACATGATTAAGGCATTCTTTCTTTCTTTTAAACTAGAGCCATAAAACTAACCTTAAAGTTTTTACCATTGTAAATCCCTTGAGCTTTTATTACCTTTTCTATATTGATTAACCCATGAGCATATTTTCCTAATAAATATCTTTACCTAACCTTAGGGATTAGTAGAGCATTTAAATTTTTATGATATGGGCTCTTGAATAAGTGTGGGGGTGTGTGAGTTTATGTCTTTTGAAAAGTTATCATCATGAAAGGTTGGTTAAAAAAAATATTCAATCAAAGTAAAAAAAAAAGGATGCAATAAGGCAAAAAGAAAGAGGAGAAAGTGAGAAGAAAGAAAGAAAAAAAGAGAAAAAGAAAAAATAAAGTAAAAAGAAAAGAAGAAAAAATAAATAAATAAAGAAGTTGATAAGTATTTGAATTTAAATTTGGATTGATATGTTGAATTGTACTTGTTTATGATTTGTCCATGTGTTTTTTATTCGAGTGCTCCATTGATTTCTTTAGTTTCTAACCTTCTTTCTGTTGGGAATTCGGATTATCACATGCAGCGGAATTTTAGAATTTTGATCCGAATTCTACCTAGGATCCATGCAAAAAGCATAAGTCAATGATTAGGGTTTTACCTATTGGGCACTCGTGTTTCTACTGATCAAAACTTGAGAGCGGATGAATCAAACGCCGGCCGGAAGGTATAGCGTCTCTACGGTATCCACACGGAGTGAACAACGACCTCTCACCCTCCACGCGTCTGCTAGGATGCGTTTTTCTCTCTAAGAATTAGGATTGGATGTTTTCTGAGTGATTTAGGGTTTATATGGAAGCTTAAAACGTGATTATTAAGTGCTGCCCTCAAGTCCCTTTTTATAGAACTTAGGCAAGCCATAATCCTAGTCCTACTAGGATAATGCTTCCAAAATCCTAATCACACTTAACAACTCATCTTATCGTTATCCTAGAGATAATGGGAAGAGATAAGACTTATCTATTAATTATCTAATATTAGATAATGATATTATCTCATAATATAAATATCTTAATATTAGATAATTGCATATAGTTATCAAATATCAAAATAATATTATCTCATAATATATTTATCTAATATCTGATAAGATAATTACTTGATATTACTTTAATATCAAATAATATCACATAATATATATATATATATATATATATATATAAAACGTGAATTTATTATTCTTAATAATATATATGCACGAAAATAAGTCCAATTAATTGGATATTAATATAATTAAAGTCCAATTAATTATTGTCTTATTCCTACTCCTTTTGTGTGACCCTGTAGATTCTTACTACGTTGACAATGACTTATTATTGAGCCATAGACAGCGAGCGGTATCTAGCAATACATCACTGCCACTCAAGTAGTAAGAATATCTGTGATTCGACATCCACCTAATACATGATCAACGTTTTACATCATAACCCTTTTGTAATAATATCCAAATTGAACTGGAGGCATGGAATGTGTCATCCTCGTCAATGTTCAATTTATATTTCTTGATACTAAGTAGACTTAAAATAAATAATTAATATCACATATTAATTCAACTGAGCATGGCCATGCATTTCTAAGTCTCACTCAATCAAGGGGCCCAAGGATATTTTCTCTTTTATACAAGAGTAACAAAATCCCATTTACATCACTCACTTCCCTCTTGATAATTTATGACACACCCAATCAATGCCCTACTTGTCACCTGATTAAAGGTGACATAGGACAATATTAAAGTGAGTAATTCCTCATGTAGGGAACCGTAGTGACTTCAGGTCAAAGGTTTATACGTAGTTGTGATCATATGAGAATAACTTATGACACGTTTATCCATGCAATATTCTCATAGTGGGTCAGTCCAGTACATTGTTCACTAGCAATGTACTCATGTATTGACTTGATATCACATATCCATGATTCGTAATCATCAGTCACTATACATGCTAGTCTCGATGTATTATTACTATCCTTTTTCATAATAATACTTTACTAGGGGCATTTTAGGAATAGCAAAGCTATTCCAAGGATAATTATTATATTAAGTTATAAATTGCGCATAATAATAATAAAAAACAAAATATAATAATTAAATTGCCTAAAATAAAATATAATACATTGTGTATAACTCTAATCATCTTATATGATTGGTTCTAGGACACACACCAACACTTTCATCCTTATTTTTCCTTCCCTTTTCCCTATCCCCATTACAATCTTGAATAAAGTCCTTTTGATTTGTGTTGTGCATGTGATTGGAGTAGTGGAGATTAGATGATTAGCAAGTTTATGGTAAAAAATTTTATGGAATGAACTTGAGTGAAACACCTTGCCCAAACACTTGAGAATTGAAAAGTGAAGTTTATGAGAATTTACCACTTTGATCTACTCTTTTTGAATGAAGTTATTATGTTAATTAATTTTTACGTTGTCAAGATTTTTCTTCATGATGTGTTATATTTCTTTCTATCTTTGGTTGGTTCTTACTTGTGGATTTATGAATTTGAAGTTTTTGGAAGGTAAAGTCTTTTATGTTTTAGTTTTGAATAAAGTTTTATCTTGCCCAAGGATGAGTAAGGGATAAGTATAGAGGAATTTGATGAGAAAAATATTTACTATTTAATTTTCCCCTATTTTATATCTCTTAGGTGTTACATGTGCTTAATTTTATATAATAGGCCTTGTTTTATAATTTTGGATTAATTTTACAAGTTTCTAAATTTATTCGGTAAATGCTGGATTTTAACACTGTTTCTATTTTTTAGTCATATCTTGGGCTCTGAATGTTGGATTAAGGAAAATTTTATATTGATGGAAAGATAAAAGAGAAATATACAACTTTTATGTTTTGGTCCAACCTAGTTAGGATGTTTTAGAGGTTAAAAATGGCTAAGAAATTGAAGGCATCATTCTATCCTAACTAAATCAATTTTGGTATTTAAGCTATATCTGGAACTACAAAGGTTTGATTAAGGTGAAATTAGTGTTCAAATTTTGCTAAAACCCAAGCCTACAACTTAAATAAAAGATTAGTGAAACTACATCATTTTGGGGGTCATTCATTAGATGGAAGTCAGACTAGTGAGATTTCACTGCTGGACCTTCTAGAAGAAATTGCTAAGTTTTATAATCCTAATAGGACTAGGATCAGCAAGGCCTTAATTTTTGTAATCCTAAGAGAACTAGGATTAGGATTCTATGGGTTTTATCAAATATAAATAGAGATTAGGGGTGGGCATACAATCATACAATCTGATTACATACAATTAGCAATATAGTTTTCTTTCTTCTTCTTCAAGCTTTTGTCTTCCAACCATGGAAGGCTAATTTTCTAAGGTTGATTCAAGGAGTTTGAAGCTCTTCTCTTGAGAATTATGAGATCATGATTTGTAATGTTGACTTTTCTTAATTAATTTTCTTCTTTTCCTATTTACTTGTGTTGAATTATTCAGATTACTTGTGTTGGATGTTGATTTGTATAATTAATATTCTTCCTTGTGATTTCTGATTTCTTTATTATTTTGTTGATGAACTGTGATTGGTAAATCATATTTTTACACATAGGGTCAAAGGGTTGAAAGGCTGATTTGGAGGTTTCTAATTTAATTTCTTAATTTGACTGAATTCTGTCATTAAATCAATTTCATTCTAACATAAAGATTATAGTGGTTACTTAATCAGCCAATCTAAATTGATTAAATCCTAAGCGATTATTTAGCATAGAATTCACGGATTATTACAAAGGTTCCGGATAATCTAAGGTTAAAGAATTAATTAGAAAAAAAGTTAAATCCCAATTGATTTATAATTAATCCAATTTAAGCTCTCAATTTCCTTGAATCAGCTATTTGATTCCATTGCATTCTCTTCTATTTTATTTCTATTTTACTTTTGTTTCAACCTTAATTTTCATGCTTATTAATTATTTAAATTTGTGCAACCAAGCCTCCCCCTAATTTTAATTATGTTCTGCATATTGTATAATATAGCATTTTGCATTTAGCACATTGAATTCTATTTCTACACATATTCTATTTTCATTATATTATCATTCTGTTTGAATTAATTATTCACATAAATAATTCAACAATTGTGTATATATTGTTAGAAACCATCTAGAAAAGATAAAATCAAAGGATCATAAGGGGTACAACCTGATTGTGCCACTATACAACATTATTTTTCAGCACACCAGTTTTAATATAATTTTGGTGCATTGCGGCGTGCACATCAAATGTCATAAATTGTCAAGGCTTGTAAAGGTATTTAGTTAGTGGATCTACTCTAATTAGATATCTTTATGATCATGACTAGCATGGATCCCAATACTGATTTCCATGAGCCTGAACATTTTTCACTCTTTTTACCTAACAGGAGTTTCTAAATTTCCAAGGGAATATGAAATTCACTTCAAAATTTTACGAAAAAATAAATAGAGTTTCCCTTATTTTTTAGACTTTTCCCAAGGGCCACAAGCCTAAAAATACAAATCGTGTATTATTTTCAAATACGATAACATCCATAATATACATATTTTCAAACTTATACACAAACAATCAATTCAACACATTATATAATTTGATAAATCTCTATTTGTATACTAATGCTAATCTCAAATGAAACCTAATTGTCAAATCTTTTATTAGGTAGTCTTTAATTCTTTATACATGAAACATAGCTGAAATAACTTTCTTAACCTGAGAACACTAGAAATAATCAAAGTGAGTTTGTCATGACCTAATCCCAAGTATGATTAGCATGGATCCTATTATCGGTTTTCATAAGCCTTAACATTTTTTACTCTTCCTAACCAATAGGAGTTTCCAAATTTCCAAGGGAACTTAAATTTATTTTAAATTTTTGCAAAAAAATGAATAGAGTCTCCTCTATTTTTAGACACTTCTTGAGAAAGCACACACCTTATAATACAAAACTTGCATATTTTCTCATATATGAAAATATTGTATATACACAGTACAACACAGTTTCACACTTATACACGTATAATCATTTCAACACATCGTATAAATTAACAAATCTCTAATTTTGATCCTAATCCAATTGTCAAAACTCTTTTGCAAGGTGGTCTCAAATCTCCATAGTTACATCCAACTCAGATATTCTTATTCCAACTTGAAAATATTAAAAATAAAATGGAATGAATTACAAGAACTCAATGAGCATATACCTATCACTATCCTATAAGATATTAATATAACAATTTCAAGCTAATCATGTATTTAATTATAAGCTAATGGCAAACCATTTTCTTGGATTTGTGCAATATATACAATTTAGCCTTGGATTGGAAATCCACATGCATATAACTTAGATTCCATGTCTTGCGCCACAAAATATAGTAATCTCAACTAATATCACTCACCAGCCTTTCTAGGTGTTCCTCACATTCATAAACAGCCCTTAAGACTCAAATACAAACAAATTGTCATAGTCACATTAAGTCTTTACAATCATGTCAAATAGTGATATCCAACCACAGATAATTTCTAATATCATATCATATCACACACCTAGTTACAATAAACATACATATAGTCACTTGATTTCCAGGGCAATGCTATAATTTTTCTCAACTATTCATTAGGAATTTCACATCCTGCTCTCAAATTGATTTTATATCCTCCATAACTGTTTACCTAGAATTTATCATCTAGCTTTCACAACATAGCTCCCATTTCATTTATAGTTTCCAGTGTCATTACTCTAGCACGATTCACAATTTCCATGCCATACTGACCTCTAAATCCCGCAAGTGCACGGTTTAAGTCTAGTTATAGTATAAAAGATTATCGTTCTCCACAGGGATTGTAGGTTGAGTACTAACTAATCTCAAGTAAAATTATCTAGGCAGATCAATTGATAGTATGAATTAAGAATAAGTTGTAAAACAGAGCTTAACTATCAAAATAAGATTTGATTCAAGTGAATAAAAGCGTACTTAGCTTAAGGATCCCTTGTACATTTCATCATGGAATGAATATAATTCCCTAACTTGGTTTACTGTTAATTAAGATTGCTAGATTACCACAATTAAGCTATACCTCATTGCAAGGCTACTAGCTACTAACCAAGAGATTAAGTGTCCAGAATTACTCTAGTAACCACTAATCCAGATTGCATTAACTTAGCTTAGAATCCAATTTTGGACATTTCATCCTGTGCAAAAGAATTCAATCAGCTTAATTCCTAAGTCTAATTGATATTCCCAATGACCATGCAAGATCCGATTAATTAATTAGTCATTTCAACCTAAAATCAACTAATCCGTAACACAAATCCAATATTCCGGATAAATTGGCTTGTTCCAGACAAAACAGCAAGATCAAATCATAATTCAACAGTAAATCAAGCTAGATTATATAAAATTCAGTTCCATAACTCCATGAACAAGTTCACCTAAGCTAAGCACAAAGGTTTAGTGTGAAAACATCTCAAGATCAGAAGAAAACAAGAAAACAGAGGAGGAAGTCAAACAATCCATGAAGATCTACAAATTTCTTGCTTGATTCTTCAATTCCTTGCTTGATTCTTCAATTCCTTGCTTGAATCCGTGTTAGAAGGCGCCTTTGATGAGTTTTGATCTCTCCTAGGGCTTCTCCCAGTTGCTCCCCTTGTTAATTCTCAAAATTCTTCTCCTCCCTCAGTCTGATCTCGCGTAAAAACTTATATTTTTTATGTACACGGGGTCCAACACGGCCCGTGTTGTACCCCGTGTTTCTCTGCGAAAGTTTGAGCGACAAGAAACATGTTGTGTGACACGCCCCGTGTTCTCCTACGAATTGTCAAACAATAATGTACACGGGGTAGTATACGGCACGTGTTCTACCCCGTGTTCTTCAAAGAGACTGATCAGCATATTACACGGGGTGTGATACCCTCCGTGTTCTTCAGAGGCAGATGACAGAAATATACACGGGGTGTGACATGGCCCGTGTTCACACCCGTCTTCTTCTCTGGATGACTCAGTGAAGTCTCGAAGCAGTCCAGAACGAAACACGGCCCTGAACACGGGGTTCAACACGGCCCGTGTTCTTTGCTGAGTGAACAATCTTGCTTCATTGCTTCATGATTTGAATGGTTTTGCCTCTGGATTCTTTTCTAATGCTCATATGTGTCTTTTTATGACCTGAAAACAAAATATAGAGCATCTAAGTGTCCTTTTCAATTAATTTGCACAAAATACTAAGTAAATAAGTGGATGAAACACATAGAATTTAGGTGTATTTGTGCACTTATCAATTCCCCCACACTTGAATCTTGCTCGTCCTCGAGTAAGGAAGTAGGAGAACAAGAAAATCTATTTTTTTTATCAGGCAATCATTCAACAAATCAAAGATTAGGGTTAAGTCATGCCAAGCAACTAAATGAAAATAAAGCAACTAGACAAGTCAATTCTCAGCATAGAAGCAAAAGAGAATAGCCTCACAGGTAAAGTGTTTATTCTCACTCTCAAAACAAGGCTTGTGTATACTCTCAAGTCAATCAACTCATGACTTAATGCTACCATATGCTTGCACAAACTCTAATCTCCACTACTATAATGTAAAATGCATGCAAATCAGAGGACTTTATTAGGGAAAAAGGGTGAGGAAAGGGGGAAGGAACATCAAAGGGTCAAAAATGATAGAACCATGAGTTTGGAGGAAAAAGACACATTGGTCATGAACTTGACCATTGTCAAGTTCCATTACTCAGCTTGATAGCTTGCTTCCACCTTTGCTTCAACCTCTATTATTTCATTCATCATCATTTTTTTTATATATATATATATATAAATCAGCAAACACAACAATTTTTTTTTTGTTACCTTCTCCTTTTTTTTTTTTCAACAGTGGTTGTATATCAACTTATCCAACTAGCAACAATAAGTAAGAGCCTAAAAAAAAAATAGCCAAACTTATAAAATGTGTCTAAGTTCCTTCAAACTCTAAGGTTCAAGTCACCTTAGGCAGTAGCTTGGGATGTACATGGTATGGCTAGGCTAGGAATGAGGGTCCAAAGCTCAAAGTGGCTAACTAGGGGGAAAGTTTTAGGGAAAATTAAAGAAAAGGATTCAAATAGGCCAAACAAATAAAAAGAAGGGTAAAGAAACATGGCCTCATCATATTTGACATGCAAAGCACATAAAATGTAGCCTCAAAAAGAGAAAATGCAAGTTCTAGAGCCCAAAGACAAGAGTGATGACATAATCCCTCAAGAAGAAAAATGAGCTTTAATTTGTAATGAGAAAATAGCTCACAAGGCTCAAATCTCACAAGGGTCAATTATGCTCATTGCTCTTAGCTTCAAGCTTTAAATTTTCCTTATCAAATTGCCAAATATGCATTAAAGAAACAAGGCATGAATCAATCACTTTATTCAATGAATTACCTTAAAAAATATATATATATATTTTTTTATTATTATTATTTTTTATTATTATTTTTTTTATTTTTTATTTTTGTATATCATTGAATATATCATTGAAATTGGAGCAAATTTCAGTACTCTAAATCATTCAAGCAAGTTCAAGTGCAAAGCATTGCAAAACACTGCTCCCCCACACTTAAAAGTGGACATTGTCCTCAATGTACAAAATAGTAAATGGGAAAAGAGACAGAAAACAGTTGGAGAGCTGAAACTTCCCTGACATGCGGATTATGGCTGTCCAGTAAATCGCAGGGAGATCCAGAAGGAGAGATGAGGTAGGAGAGAGAGAGAGAACCAGTAATCTAAAAGAAAGAAAATACAATACTGGAAAAGAAATGCGGTTAGTTATTACATATATTAACATTAAGAGTGCAAGAAAATAAAAGAGAAGAAAGCAATATAATAAAGAGTAAAACAAAGTGCAAAGTTAATATATGTACAGACCAGATAAATGGGGATAAATATGAAGAATGAGTAAAAAGAAAAATAGAATAGCTACTGGGTAGGGGGATCCGGATCAGCAGGGGAGGAAGGGTGGAATAAGTGGAACAAGGGCTCCACCATGCCCTCTATGTGCCTGGAGCGTCTGTCCAAGTCATCATAGAGTCCCTCAATCCGCGTCTGACGCTCGGATATCAGACGGAGCTCCGCCAAGATCTGCTGCTGCCCAGAGAGGATGTCTCTGAAATATGCCTCATGTGGAACTCTGCTCCCGGTGGAAGAAGAGGGACCAACATCAGGAACTGTGCTATCATCTGGGATATGCTGCTGCTGCTGCTGCACTACCGGCTGAGTCCCCATGGCTATAAGAATGCCCCTTCGAAGGGGTGCCATGTGTGAGATTATGGTCAGAGAACCATAAGGCCAGTCAAAGACTCCTAACCTTCTGGCTAATCGAGTAATGTATGGGCCAGCAGCTATACTACCAACCCTCCTATCCATAGCCTGGGATGAGAAAAAATGAGCGAATGCTCCTCCAATGTTGATGGGTACCCTTTCAATCATACTGTAGAGGAATAGAATATCGGAGTTGCTCACAACTCCACGGCTGTGTCCCCGTCCACTCAGAGTATGACTGAAGATGGAGTGAAGGACTCTCCAGGAAACTCTCCTAAGGCTAGACGCCTTACTCTTGGCGGGATCGTATGTGTGTCCAGTGGCTATGTCAGTCCACACCCGCCACTCCTGGGTCCCGTGGGGCAGTCCAACCAGCATGTCCTGGTATTCCTCAGTAGTCACAAACTCCATAGAGTAAAGTCCTAGGCTAACAGACAGCTGGGTCACACTCATAGAGTAATCAACGCCCCCTAACCTGAACTGAATGGTATCTGGTGAATCCACTATCCCAAAATATCTCTCCAGATAAAATGTACTGAGAAACTCCAAGGTGAGCTCCCTGTAGGTGGGCTCTCTAATCTTAAAAAAAATTTCCCAAGCTCCCACACTTATAAGCTCACGTATTTCTTCTTCTAGTCCAAATTCTCTCAACACTTCCCAGTCCAAGAATCTCCCTTCTACAATTGGCTTATCCCTGTGTCTTTCATAGGCTTGGATGGAAGCCTCGTCAGTGAAATCCAAGAAGGGGTGTGAAGGTCCTCTGGATGATGTCCCTCTGGATGTACTACCCTTGGTAGTCTTTCTCGCGGTAGTCTTTTGTCTTTTAGACATTGTTTGCAAAAGGAATCAACAAATTTAGAGAGTGTATACCAGCCAGCAGCAAATCCCAAGAATAAAGATTCAGCAATAGCAAACAGCCAATCAAGCAATAAGCTATGAGAGCAATGGAGTGATTATGGCAATGAGGCAAAGCAGGCAATAAGGCAATCAAGCATTAAACTTCAAAAACTTGAAACATAACTAACCACAAAGTTCCAATTCAAACAGTTCAAGATCTAACACATGAGTAGTGGGATTGCAGTCCAATAGGAAACTAAGTCAATCAATCACACTTGTGCATCAACAATATTAGCCTTATTAACCAGAGATTCTAACTCAATTTATCAATCTAAGAATCTATTTTGCTCAATTAATCATCAAATAAGCAAGTTCAATCAAGAAAACCAGTGAATTGCCATGAACATTGCTTTGTAAGGTCATTCAATCAACCTATCAATCATCAATTTCAGAGGATTTCAACATTCCTATGAATTCTAACATGTAATGGAAGGTAATAATCATTAGAAATATCAATAAACTCCAAGGATTTCAAAGGAAATGCACTAACCTGATGAAATGATGAACAGAACCCTAGTTCGTGTAGGAATGAGAAGATGAATCCAAATCACAGCTTTTTAACCGATTAAATCGCAAATCAATTAGCTAAACAACCTTAAATAGCAAAATAAAACACTTTGATCGGTGTAATTTGGCAATATGGAGTGCGAAAATGCAAAGAGAGAAGCTAGGGTTGCGAGTAAGAAAAAGAGAACGGGGGAAAATCTAGAAAAATATGGGTTTTTGTCGATTAAAAGCTCCCCCGCACAGGAACACGGGGTAAAACACGACCCGTGTAGTACCCCGTGTTTCTCTCTGAAACATGATAACAAACCTCGCAGTTGTACACGGGATCAAATACCACCCGTGTTATGTCCCGTGTTTCTCTTTGGGGAAGACTAACAAAATGCGTAATAGAACACGGGGTTAAACACAGTCCGTGTTGTACCCCGTGTTTCTTTCTGGAAGGCTAAAGTTTAAACGCTCTCATCAGTGGTTCAACCAGAGAGGTACACGGGGTATGACACGGTCTGTGTTTCGTCCCGTGTATCTCTCTGATCCTTCATGAAAATTAAAGTTTTTACGCGAAATAGACAGTGATGAACACGGGGTCTAACACGGTCCGTGTTATACACCGTGTTTCTCACTGGACTGCGTTGAAAATCACAAGTTTTGTAAAATTGGCCAGACAGTGAGGTACATGGGATAGTACACGGCCCGTGTTTTACACCGTGTATCTCACTGGAGTGCGTTTTGAGCCCTCTGTGTAAGAAAACAGACAATTATCATAAATTCATGCCTAATCTACCTCAAAGACAGAGTCCACATGCAAAAATGAGCATCCTACACCAACATTTAATGACTTAAATTCCTCCACTACTCAGTAACTTAGATTGAAAAGTAGAAAACTAAGGATTAAAAGGCAAGAAAACAGAAAAACAAGCTTAGGTTGCCTCCCAAGAAGCGCTTGTTTAAGGTCATAAGCTCGACCCCTATCTCTTTATTAGTCTGGTGCCTCCATTAATGGTGGCCCAGCAACATACTTCTTCAATCTTTGGCCATTGACCTTGAAGTTTCCGGTGCTTTCGCTCCAAATCTCCACAACTCTAAATGGATATACCTTCTTCATAAGGTACGGTCCAGTCCATCTTGTCTTTAGCTTCCCTGGAAAAAGTTTGAATCTCGAACTGAACAAGAGCACCGAGTCTCCTTCTTGAAATTCCCTTCTAAGTATTCGTTTGTCATGCCAAGCCTTCGTTCTCTCTTTATAGATCTTAGCATTATCATTAGCTTCATTCCTCAATTCTTCAAGCTCAAGAAGTTGGAGCTTTCTCTTCTCTCCAGTAGATTGTAGGTCAAAGTTGAGCAACTTGATTGCCCAATACGCCTTGTGTTCCATTTTTACTGGTAAGTGACAGTTCTTCCCATAGATGAGCCTAAATGGTGCCATTCCAATTGGAGTTTTAAAGGCAGTTCTATAGGCCCATAGAGCATCATCCAACTTGAGTGCCCAATTCTTCCTTGATCTAGACACTGTCTTTTCCAAGATGGATTTAATTTCTCTGTTGGAAAGCTCGACTTGCCCACTGGTTTGAGGATGATATGGAGTAGAAATCTTATGGGTTACTCCATACCCTCTCAAGAGCGACTGAAACTGATGGGCAATGAAATGAGACCCTCCATCACTTATGACAGCTCTAGGGATTCCAAACCTAGGGAACAACACCTTCTTAAAAAATCTAACTACAGTTTTGGCATCACAAGTTCGAGTAGCAATTGCTTCCACCCATTTGGATACATAGTCAACTGCCACAAGGATGTAGCTGTTGTTGCAAGAAGGTGGGAATGGTCCCATGAAATCAACTCCCCATACATCAAATATTTCAATCTCCAGAATGTTATTCAAGGGCATCTCATGTCTCTTTGATATGTTCCCAACCCTTTGACATTGGTCACAAGAAGTGACATATTGATGAACATCTCTAAAGAGAGTCGGCCAATAAAATCCTGCTTGGGAGATCTTTGCAGCAGTTCTTGAGGCACCAAAATGTCCTCCATATGGAGAGGAATGACAGTGGAACAGAATACTCGAAATTTCCTCCTCAGGTACACATCTTCTAAATAGGCCGTCAGCACATCTCCTAAATAGAAGGGGCTCATCCCAAAAGCAGTGCTTTGCCTCAGCTAGAAACTTCTTCTTCTTTTGATACCCCGCATCCGGAGGTAAAACTCCACTCACAATGTAGTTCACATAATCAGCAAACCAAGGGACGGCGGAAGAAGAGACAGCTAACAAATAATCATCAGGAAGGGCATCATTGATTGGCATGTCCTTGTCTTCCTCATCTCCTAATTCTTGTTTCAGCCTAGAGAGATGATCAGCTACAACATTCTCAGTACCCTTCTTATCTCAGATTTCCAAATCAAATTCTTGCAACAAGAGAATCCATCTGATGAGTCGGGGTTTAGCTTCCTTCTTGCTGAGAAGGTACCGGAAGGCTGCATGATCTGTGAAAACAATCACTTTTGAGTCCACCAAGTAAGATCTGAACTTATCGATTGCATATACCACAGCAAGAAGTTCCTTTTCAGTGGTGGCATAATTCAATTGAGCTTCATTAAGAGTCTTGCTTGCATAATAAATTGCATGAACCTTTCTGTCCTTTCTTTGGCCAAGCACCGCTCCTATTGCATAATCACTAGCATCGCACATCACCTCAAAAGGTAAGTTCCAATCCGGTGCTTGCATGATTGGGGCAGATATCAAGGCTTTCTTTAACCTGCAAAAGGCATCCAAACAATCTTGATCAAAATCAAAAGGAACATCTTTAGCAAGTAAGTTAGTCAAAGGTTTAGCTATTTTAGAGAAATCTTTAATGAAACGTCGGTAGAAACCGGCATGTCCTAGAAAACTCCTCACTCCCTTGACAGAATTTGGGGGAGGCAATTTCTCTATAATGTCCACCTTGGCCTTATCCACTTCTATGCCATGTTCAGATACTTGATGGCTAAGGACGATCCCTTCTCTTGCCATAAAATGGCATTTCTCCCAGTTGAGAACCAGATTTACCTCTTCACATCTCTGCAAAACTTGAGATAAATTGGTTAAACAGTTATCAAAGGAAGTGCCATATACAGAAAAATCATCCATAAAAACTTCCATGATATTCTCAATAAATTCAGAAAAAATTGCCATCATACAACGCTGAAAAGTAGCTGGTGCATTGCACAGACCAAAAGGCATTCTTCTATATGCAAATGTGCCATAAGGACACGTAAAAGTGGTTTTTTCCTGATCATTTGGATGGATAGGAATTTGGAAGAAACCAGAATAGCCATCCAAATAACAGAAATATGAATGCTTAGCTAATTGTTCCAGAGTTTGGTCAATGAAGGGAAAGGGGAAATGATCTTTCCGGGTTGCCTTATTCAATTTCCTATAGTCAATGCACATTCTCCAACCCGTGACAGTCCTAGTGGGAATTAGCTCATTGTTTTCATTTTTCACTACAGTCAACCCCCTTTTCTTAGGCACTACATGAACTGGGTTAACCCACTGGCTATCGGAAATTGGGTAAATTACCCCAGCATCTAACAGTTTCATTATTTCTTTCTTCACAACTTCTTTCATATTAGGATTCAGCCTTCTTTGGTGTTCAATGGAGGGCTTACTGTCATCCTCCAACAAGATCTTATGCATACAAATAGAAGGACTAACGCCTTTTAAATCAGAAATTGAATACCCCAAAGCTCTCCTATGAAATCTAAGCTGCCTAAGTAATTTTTCTGTTTCCATAGCAGTTAGATTGGCATTAACAATAACAGGATAAGTAGAATGGGGTCCCAAAAATTCATACCTGAGGGAAGATGGGAGAGGTTTAAGTTCTACCTTTGGCGGTTTGTCTTCCTCAGTAATCGCTTTGTTGGACTCCACTTCCAATTGTTCAACAGCTTCTTCAGTTTCAACCACTTCATTTGCAACTAGACATGCTTCAAGAGGATCTTGGAGGCTTCCCTTTTTATGGTCTTCTTTCACAGCTTTGTCTAGCACATCTACCCTGCATATGGAGTCTTCACAAACAGGTAATTTGATGGATTCATTTAAATTAAATTCAACCTTCTCATCCTCAACAGATAATGACAGTCTACCATTTTTAACATCAATTAAAGCTCCAGCAGTGGCAAGAAATGGTCTACCTAAAATAATAGGAATTTGAGCATCCTCTTCCATCTCAAGGACAACAAAGTCAACTAGTATGAAAAACTTACCCACTTTAATAGGTACATCCTCGAGAATACCTACTGGATACTTTACTAAACGGTCGGCTAGCTGAAGTGAAATCGTAGTAGGCTTCATCTCCTCAATGTTCAATCTCTTAGCAACCGTCAGTGGCATAAGGCTCACACTCGCCCCCAAATCATATAATGCCCGATCAATAGGGACATTTCCTATAACGCAAGGGATGGAGAAGCCTCCTAGATCCTCTAGCTTAGGAGGTAGCTTATTTTGAATGATGGCACTACACTCCTCAGTCAAAGCCACAGTTTCATGCTCCTCTAACTTCCTCTTATTGGAGAGAATGTCCTTCAAGAATTTAGCATATGAAGGCATTTATGAAAGTGCATCTGTGAAGGGAATATTGATGTACAATTTCTTCAGCACTTCCAAGAACTTTCCAAACTGCTTATCCAGTTTACCCTTGGCCAATCTTTGAGGATAAGGGACAGGCGGTTTGTACGGTTCTGGAGGAATATATTTTGATTTTTCTAGCAGTTCCCCTTCTTTCTCTTCAGCTTCCTTAGAAATTGAGGCCTCATCGCCTTATTTTTGCTCTTCTTCCACTCTTGTCTCTTTTCCAGTTTCTTGAGTGGCAATAGGATCTTGCAATAATCTTCCACTCCTGAGAGTTATTGCCTTGCAATGCTCCCTTGAATTTGATTCTGGTTGAGCAGGGAGTTGGCCATAAGCTCTTGAAGAAGATGCTGAAGCTTGTTGGGCAATTTGAGTTTCCAGCATCTTTCCATGAGTAGCCAAAGAATCTACCTTGGAAGACAGTTGCTTAATTGAATCTTCCATGTGTCTTCCATGTTGTCTAAATTCCTCATTGGTCTTCTCTTGAGAAATAAGAAATTTCTCCAATAGGCCTTCTAATTTTGCAGTAGAGGATGGTTGGGCTGGTGGATTGTACGATCTTTGACCTTGGAAACCGGGTGGTGGCGGTCTATTGGTGGTGGTTTGTGTGTTATATGGTTGGGTGGGCTTGTAGGAGAAATTTGGATGATTCCTCCATGATGGATTGTAAGTGTTTCCATATGGTTCACTCTGATTTTTCTGTCCAAATCAACTGTTGTTCACATAATTCATCTGCTCAGTAAAGTCTTGGCCCAAGGTGCATTCAGCTGCAATATGCCTTGTAATTCCACAAATCTCACAAACAATGTCAGTAGCACCTGTTGTATTCACGCTATTAACTTGAAATTTGTCAAATTTAGCCATTAGAGCATCTACCTTGCTGCCTAAAGTTCCTAATGCATCTACTTTAGCAGACAAATGACTAAAGGCATCTAATTCATACTTACCTGCTGCTTTTCTTGATGGTCCCCTCTCATTTGACCATTGATAATGGTTCAAAGTCATGTCTTCAATCAGCTCATAAGCTTCATCTAGCCTTTTATTCATCAAGGCACCTCCAGCTGCATCATCCACAGTAAGTCTAGTGTTGTAATTCAAACCATTGTAGAAGGTATGAAGAACAAGCCATCTTTCTAATCCGTGATATGGACACAGCCTTAGTAGCTCTTTGTATCTATCCCAAGCATCGAACAGGGATTCTCCTTCCCTCTGAGAAAATGTAGTAATCTCGTTCCTCAATTGCGCAGTCTTGCTTGGAGGAAAGTATCTTGAAAGAAAAGCCCTCAGTAGCTCTTCCCATGTGGTAATTGATCCAGCTGGTAAAGAATGTAGCCAAGCTCTGGCTCTATCCCTTAAGGAGAATGGGAAGAGTCTAAGCTTGATGGCATCCGCTTGTACGCCATTGATCTTTATTGTATCGCAGTATTCAAGAAAAATCTGGATGTGGAGGTTTGGGTCCTCCATTGGCAATCCACTGAATTGGTTTTGCTGCACCATAGACAACAAAGCTGGCTTTAATTCAAAGTTGTTTGCCTCAACAGCGGGCCTTCGTATGCTGGATTGAAGACCAGTGGCATCGGGTGCTGCAAACTCTCGAAGTGATCTATTATCCATGTTTTGATTTACTGGTTCAGTGTAGACTTCTACTTGGTTGTGAATTGACTGCTGCTCTCTTCTTCTCCTATGCAAAGTTCTTTCAATTTCTGGATCCAAGTCAAGAATTCCTTCGAGACTTCCTCTTCGCATATACTCGATTCTCTGCAAAATGATTAAGTAGCACTAAAACAGAACAAGGTGAGAAAGAAACGTTGTATATAAAAAAAAAAGAAAAAGTAAAACAAGATGAATTATGAAGTAAAAGAAAAAGAATTGCCTAGTCTAATTCACTTAAAACTTGTAGTTAATATCAACTGGATACAATCCCCGGTAACGGCGCCAAAAACTTGACCTCTAAATCCCGCAAGTGCACGGTTTAAGTCTAGTTATAGTATAAAAGATTATCGTTCTCCACAGGGATTGTAGGTTGAGTACTAACTAATCTCAAGTAAAATTATCTAGGCAGATCAATTGATAGTATGAATTAAGAATAAGTTGTAAAATAGAGCTTAACTATCAAAATAAGATTTGATTCAAGTGAATAAAAGCGTACTTAGCTTAAGGATCCCTTGTACATTTCATCATGGAATGAATATAATTCCCTAACTTGGTTTACTGTTAATTAAGATTGCTGGATTACCACAATTAAGCTATACCTCATTGCAAGGCTACTAGCTACTAACCAAGAGATTAAGTGTCCAGAATTACTCTAGTAACCATTAATCCAGATTGCATTAACTTAGCTTAGAATCCAATTTTGGACATTTCATCCTGTGCAAAAGAATTCAATCAGCTTAATTCCTAAGTCTAATTGATATTCCCAATGACCATGGAAGATCCGATTAATTAATTAGTCATTTCAACCTAAAATCAACTAATCCGTAACACAAATCCAATATTCCGGATAAATTGGCTTGTTCCAGACAAAACAGCAAGATCAAATCATAATTCAACAGTAAATCAAGCTAGATTATATAAAATTCAGTTCCATAACTCCATGAACAAGTTCACCTAAGCTAAGCACAAAGGTTTAGTGTGAAAACATCTCAAGATCAGAAGAAAACAAGAAAACAGAGGAGGAAGTCAAACAATCCATGAAGATCTACAAATTTCTTGCTTGATTCTTCAATTCCTTGCTTGAATCCGTGTTAGAAGGCGCCTTTGATGAGTTTTGATCTCTCCTAGGGCTTCTCCCAGTTGCTCCCCTTGTTAATTCTCAAAATTCTTCTCCTCCCTCAGTCTGATCTCGCACAAAAACTTATATTTTTTATGTACACGGGGTCCAACACGGCCCGTGTTGTACCCCGTGTTTCTCTGCGAAAGTTTGAGCGACAAGAAACACGTTGTGTGAGTTCTCCTATGAATTGTCAAACAGTAATGTACACGGGGTAGTATACGGCACGTGTTCTACCCCGTGTTCTTCAAAGAGACTGATCAACATATTACACGGGGTGTGATACCCTCCGTGTTCTTCAGAGGCAGATGACAGAAATATACACGGGGTGTGACACGGCCCGTGTTCACACCCGTGTTCTTCTCTGGATGACTCAGTGAAGTCTCGAAGCAGTCCAGAACGAAACACGGCCCTGAACACAGGGTTCAACACGGCCCGTGTTCTTTGCTGAGTGAACAATCTTGCTTCATTGCTTCATGATTTGAATGGTTTTGCCTCTGGATTCTTTTCTAATGCTCATATGTGTCTTTTTATGACTTGAAAACAAAATATAGAGCATCTAAGTGTCCTTTTCAATCAATTTGCACAAAATACTAAGTAAATAAGTGGATGAAACACATAGAATTTAGGTGTGTTTGTGCACTTATCACATACATGGTAGTATTCGTAGGTAACATACACGAGAACTCAATCTTAAGCATTTGATAATTATTAATAATGCCACCATGCTTTTGCTGCGTACTTTGATCAATTAACATTCATCTAATAGTTAAATACATATATACCACGATCAATTTAGCCAAATTTTATTTATCAATCAATTTTGATCTAGCATAGAGATTAGCAGTTGCTTAATCGGCTAATCTTAATTGATCAAATCTTAGGCAGTTATCTGGCATAGAATTCACAGATTATTATAGGGGTTCCAAGTAATCCAAGGTTAAAGAATTAATTAAAAAAATGCAAACCCTAATTGATCTATGATTAATCCAATTTAGAGCTCTCAATTTCTTTGAATCGGCTGTTTAATTCCATTAATTTCTCTTCTGTTTTATTTCTATTTTACTTCTATTTTTAGTTAAATTTCTACTTATTAGTTGTTTAATTTATGCAACCAACCCCCTAATTCTGCATTCTGTTATTGCAAAAATTATATAAATAGCACATAGCATATTATTGCATCATGCATTCTATTTTTATTTCTATTTCTACCAACATTCTGTTTCATTGCATTCTCAATCTATTTGCATTAGTTTTCTTTGTTTTCATTGCATAAATAACTCAATTATTTGACATATATATATTGTTAGGAATTAATTTAAAAAAAGGTAAAAGGTAAAATCAAAGGATCACTAAGGGTACGACCTAATTGTGTCACTACACAACATTATATTTTCAACACATCAATTTTAATACAATTTTGGTGCATTGCGATGTGCACATCAGGTATCTTATCATATACTACCCATTTTGGGTAAACATCACCATCACAAATAACCACTATAGCTCAAACAAACAAATCATCATAATCACATCAAGTCTTTGCAATAATATTAAATAGTGATATCCAATGACAAGTAAAGTTATAAAATTACATCACATCATGTAATCATTTATAATAACCATGTATGTATAAGTCTTTTTGATTTGCTAATCACTTTTATGTCATTCTCATATGATTTGCTAAGAATTTTCTATCCGACTCTTAGATTTATCTTATAACTTTCATAACTATTAGTTGAGAATTTTCTATCTAGCTTTCATATTATAGCTTCATTATCATTTAGTTTCCAATACCACTATTGGCATGCTTCACAAATAATATATACAAGAGAGCTCAACTCTCATATCACAATTATTTGTAAGATCATTAGTGTAAAATAACTAATTCATCATTAGATAGAACCATCATTATTATGCTTCTACTATTCACTCTAATTAATTAACGCTCATTCAATAGCTAATTATTCTTATTCCATAGTATTGAATTTTATAAATGACATATATATTAATGAATAGAAAATTTATAACACTAAGAAAATGAATACAATTTACAACATTTAACTATTTCTTATTAAAATATTAATAAGTGGAAAAATATGTACTCACAAGATAGTGCTTTTACACTTCAAGGGCTTCAAAGCATCAATACTTATCTTTTCATATTTTTCTCCTATTATTGCCATTCATAAAAATAAATCACACTTATGTAAACATTATTTATTTCCTTTCCACATATTACAAGTCTATATTTCGATTATAAAATAATAAAATTCCATATTACTTTTTTTTATATTTTTTCCAATATTAATTGATAATCAAGCTATATCACTTAGTCATATTAGATTCTAGCTTTCTTTACATTTCTAATACTAACCCTCGAAATCAATGTAGACCTATATATATATAATGATTTTTGTATCAACTCATACAAGTAAAATTATTAAAATATAATGCCCATAACATGCTTTATTTACATCATTTTATCAACTTAGATCATTACTTATATTTTGAAAATTACCATGAAGAAATTAAGGCTTCCATAAATGAAAGTTTTACCAAATTAAGCTTTAAATACCAAAATATTAAAACTTTATGCCATAAAATATCCCACTATCATTATTTTATGAAATTATATATTAAATTTCCACTATTCAAGGTTCTATCTTAACCTAATCACCAAATCATGTTTAAAGTTTTCTTAACTCAAGTTTAAAACCTTCATAATGTAAAAATATCATGTTATGTATCCACACACACACACATATGTATATATATGTATATTCCAAGCATATCATTTTAGTGCTCCATAATATAGAAACTATATTTTCCTTTTACATCACCAAATAGCTTAAAGTCATCTAAATAAGTTCACTCACTACTTGGTTCTCTCTCCTTCCTTTCTTCTACTCTCTCCACACTACTGTTCCCTTTCTCTCTCTTGTCAATCCTCTTCTTTGGTGTTTAGGGAGTTGTATTCACTTTCGTAGCTCCTATCTCACATGTTGTTGTGTGCAACCATCACCACAAGCTTCTTCTATTTAGCATTAGTTTCTAGCTACGAAGAAGAAGCTATGAATGGTGATGGAATGAAAAAGCTTCATGAATAATGAGTTAGTGGTTAGCAATTGTTTAAGGAGATCCTAGCCGGAACCATTCTCCCTCACACCTTCCTCCATCTATGACCAGTAAAGCCATTTAGAGTAGCTCGTAATAAAATAACCAACCACTAGCAAGGAGCTATGACTACTAGTAAATATGACATTTTTCAACGCTGGTGAGCTGCTGACGACCTTTTGGATGGTGGTGAGTAAGTTTATAGCATAAAATTTTAACATTTATGATGATTTGATAATTGATTCAAGAAAATTCCATTTTTGGTATTTTTGACACATGTGATAACACATAGAAGATCAATTTTATAATTAATATTTGCAAGTTAAATATATACTACTATTAAAATATAAACAAACCTATTTTTCTAGATTTTTGAAACATATAAATGTATGCCCCGAAATAGGAGTTCTCCTACATATGACTTAACTCTGTATCTTATATCACAATTCATAGAAATATCAACATCATTATCATATCACATGCTACCTATTCCAAGTAAACATCATAATTACAAACAACCATTAAAGACACTAATAGTAACATCCAATCATAAGCAATTTTCAATATCATATCATATCATATCACACATCCAAATATAGTAACGTACCTATAGCCACTTTTTTGGATTTCCAAGTTAATATTATACTTTTCTTAACTATTAACTAGGAATTTCTCATTTAATTCTCAAATTAATCTTATATCTTTCTTAACTATTGCTGGGAATTCCTCTTCAGGCTTTCACATCAATGGCCCTATCGCATTTTCAATCTCAATGCTATTCAAAGCATAAGTCATAATATAATATTTTTAACATCACAAAGGAATATGAAAACATATTACAATATATAATATGATAATATTGTCATACCTTCCTGCATGGTCACAATAATTCACTCTAATCATAATTAGTTGTCAAAGGGTAAGGACACTACCACATTTCCACTGTACAACTCTACATTTACTCAACAAATAACTATTATCTTATCACTAATGTTAATATTGTATCATTCATACATAACTATAATGGTAAGGTCATGCTAATCCATACTCTATAATTACACCTTTAAGGATTCTCGGGTAGATGATTAAGTAATTTGTGCTACTTATAAAAGAGATTTTATATATATATATATATATATATATATATATATATATATATATATATATATATATATATATATATATATATATATATATATATATATATATATATATATATATATCATATGAACTAACTATTATCAAAATACTAGTTTAAAGTAGATAAATACTCACTTGATGGGGTGCGTACATAATAGAAACTTGCAGTAGTCCTTTTTTCCTAATTAGAAATTGCAATGATAAATTATAAAGATGAGGTATCATTTATGATATTTCCAAATATCATGGTTTCTTATTCGAATCATAATGTTTTGATATTATAATTTATTAGCTTCTTTTACTCTCTAATACAGACTTTTGAAATCAAAGCACCAAAATACTAACATTTTATGGTATAAATATACTTTAAATATACCAACACAACATTCTAGAGCCTCAGGTCATTACTTCACTAGTGTAATGTCAATTATCCAAGTAGAAAGATAAAATGAGATTTATTAAACCAAGCACCAAACAATTAAAGTATTAAGGCCTTATGCTATATGAATACCACAATTATCTTATTTTAACATTTTAAGTATAAAAATCGTATTTTAGAATTACCACTAGCATGATGATTTAATAGTTTATAGCATAAAACCTTTATATATATATATATATATATATATATATATATATATATATATATATATATATCTTTTTTTAAATATTATATTATTTCCAATGTATATAAAAATAGAGGTTGTCTCGAATCAGATATAAATCCTTCAAAATAATGGAATAAAATATTTTATTTTAGCATTTTACATCATAAAGATTATATTTTTATTTTGTATAAATCACCACATATATTACACACAACTAAGTTTTCTTGAATCCACTAGTAAAACATCATAAATGTTAAATTTTTATGACATAAACATACTCACCCACTCATAACTACTTGGCCAAAGCAAGTCAGTAGTAGGAATATGTTAGAACGTTAGCAAAGGTAGAGCAAAACAATAACTTCAACTACAAGGTTAATGTTGTACTATATAGCTCTTCACATGTTGTCAACTATTGTTGTGTCCAGAGAAGAGCAACACATGCTATGATGGTGCTCTAAGACGTTAGATCGAGAAGCACCAGTCATGACCAGAATTAAGTCATGGTAAAGGTGGTATCAAAGTATGGTTTAAGATCCTAGTGATGAATGGGTTAAAATGATCCAACTATCAAATTTAAGTAAGCAAGTTGAATATATCATGAGGCATGTCTTTGAAGATCTCCATAGATTTTTTATTATGTATATTAGCCATTGTTTGTTAATTTGTTAAATTTCTGTATAGTTTATCTTGTAGAATGAACTATTCTCTACTGAATTGCCTTTGATCAAAAAGTTGAAAGTACGTGATGGATTAAATTATGTGAAATGGATGATTGAATTGTAGTTGATGCTGACAAGGGTGATGTTTTTCTTATTAATTGAGAAAATGGATGTTTTTAAAAGTATAGGATGAATTATGAAATTTATTGATAATGAATTATTTATGACCTGAGAATGATAGATTTTATTAATAAAACCCTTATAGCATAGTTGATGTTCTAACCATACCTTGTGATATATGATAGTGAAATATATAGTTGATGCCTACAATGTCCCATCATGGTGATGTGATGTCTATGGCATCCTATTATTGTTCATTAGTATATAAGATAATGAAATGAATGATTACTGCTAATGGCTATTATGACAATGAACACTTATCTTGTATATGATTTGTGATAAGGGGAAATAAACATCCTTCACAAATGAGGAGAGAAGTTGTTAATTGTGAAGGGAAAAGGTTGGTGGCCTCTGGCCTAAAGTAATAGGGGATAAGATTAGACCAAAGATATAAGGAAAAATCCTAGATATTAACTATATCCATTTAATGAATTTTTATTAAAAGTTATTATAGCCATTCTCTATACTACTATTGTGTTCTGATATTGATAAATGGTTAACCGTAGATGTTTCTATTTGAAGTGAACGTGATAGAATTTTGTTAGTTATCTAAATGATTTGTTATTACTCAAGGTTGATTATGTGTAAACTTAATGTTTATGGTAATGTTTGATGAGTATATGATTATGAATTTATATTTGTTTGCTATTAACCTTTGAAATGAGAGATTGTAAGGACATTATTGCAATAGTAATTAGTATGATTTGCTGTCAAGCATATATGAATATAATTTGTCATTATTGATTGTAAATGATATTGGCCAATTGAATGAAATGTAAGTATGGTTGTAGTTTGGATAAAGCTAAGTTATAAACTTGTTTGTGTTTGAAATATGTGATTGTAGATTGTTGACTATGCTTTATTTCTATAATAACTGTTAGAATCACTCATTGATTATGTGTGAAGTGTATTAGGATTGCAGTGAATGACCAATGCTGACGTAAATAGCATTCTTACCTAATTAGATGAGAGATAAGTTATATGTTTACAAATTGTGTGTGAAGCTTAAAATTATGTTTAGGGCGCTCGTTTATGTTTGGGTTGCCTAAATGCGTTTAGGACATAAGTGAGCATGTTAGCTCGAGTCCAATGTAAGTGATATGTTGAATTGTTTAAGTGTTAATAGTTTATATGATTGTGTTGAAATTAAGTAGTATGGAAAATTGTTTAGATAAGAGAAAGAAACATCGGTTTAGCTCACATAATGATGCACAGAATTGATACACATGCCATTGACAATTCTATGCAGTCATACTTATTTTTTTTAAAAAAAATTCAACGATGAATTTTCTTTAAAGGGGAGAACTTGTAAATCCTGGAACAATATTTAATTTTTATAAATTTTAATGCTCGTGAATAATTATTTAATCAATTAATATTTAAGTTTTTATAAATTCAAAGGTTATAACTACCTATTTTTATTTATTATTTATTTGACTAATATCTGATTTTAAATTTCCTTTCTTTTAAAGGATTTTGGAATATTAAAATAATACCGATGATGATATTCCAAAAATATTTATTTTTATGGTTATTATTGATTCAAGATTAGATTAAAATAATGTTACAAGAAATTTCTCATAAGTTGAGAATAATTTTAATAATTATGAATGCAAGAATTTATAAAATAATTTGTTTATATTTGATACATTATTGTTGAGAATTGTGAAAGTTTAAAATAATTATTTTTAGAATTTCAAAATTTATCAGATTATTGAAAGTATATAAATATTTTTATGTTGAAGGAAGATTAAAAATAATATTTAAGTTGAAAATTTTAAATAAAATTGGTTTTATGAAAAGGAGTTTTGGAATAAATTTTAACAATTGAGATTTTATGAATGGAGGGTTAAGATTAAAGTAGAGGTGAGCCTGCGTGGTGTGAGAAACACTAGAATAAAACCCACAAACTCATATTTTTTAAACATTCCTCTCTTTTATCTTTAGAAGTTAGTGCCTTTTTTTAAGGAAAATTAAGGTTCCCTTTCTCTCACTTCACACACCATTTGATTCTCTTTCCTCCCTTTCTTCTTCTTTCTTCGCACTATTGCTTCTTTTCTCCCTTTTGTTGACCTTCTTTTCTAGTGTTTAGGGAGTCGTATTTGCTATTGCAGCTTCTATCTCACCTACTATTGTGCACAACTATTACCACAAGCTTTTTCCATTTCCCACCAATCTCTAGCCATGAAGAAGAAGCTGTGAACGATAAACTAGTGGCTGGTAATTGTTCAAGAAGATCTCGATGCCGCCTTGCCAAAACCATTCTCCTTCATGTCATCTTTGATGTGAACAATATTCTATTAATGTTTTCTCTTATATTTAGTTCCCTTAGGAAGTAAACTTAATTAGAACAATTTTACATTAATTTGAGACTAATTGCATTAATTTAGGCTTAATTAAATTTCGGGCTTAATGCTAGATTTTTTTATACTATTTCAGTGTTTTGATCATAACTTGAGCTTCAGATGTTGGATTTAGACGATCTATACACCGTTTGAAAGATAAGAAAAAGAGCTACAATTTTTATATTGACCGATAACCTAGTTTTTTCATATTGGAGGTCAAAAATTAGCTTAAAGTTGAAGCAGAGTTGCTGTCCAAGCCCAAACCCAACCCAGTTGCAATAATTAATTCATATCCTGAGCTCCAAGTGTCTAATAGATGTAAAGCCAAGCCCAATTATTCCTTAAAATCCATATATAATCATTCATGAAGCCCTTTTGAAGAAACTAAATCATTTTGAAGGCCAAATAAGATAGATTGATGACTCAATACTTCAACTCGGATAAGATTGAATTATCCATAGTATTTTAGCTATAACTTGAGCTAGGAATGTCTGATTGAGTTGAATTTTGTGGGTAGCTTCCTAAGATATTAGGCTATAATTTTTTAGTTTAGGTCCAGTCCTAATTATGCTTCTAAGGTTGTAAATAAATATAATCAGAACGTGAAAAGAAGATAGAAGACTGACAGCTTGATAGTTTTCTATTTTTCTTAGGTTTTTCTCTCTAATGGAAGGCTAATTCTCTGAGTTGATTCAACGGAATTTGAGGTTCTTCTACTCTTGGATTATGAGATCTTGATTGGTATGGTGGTAATTGTAATTGATTTTCCTTTTTCCTTATCTATCTCCTCTGATTTGATTGATCTACTTGATTTGGATGTTGATTTGATATAATCTCTATTCAATTTTGTAAGTTATGTTTTAAATCTAAATTAGTAGTAAATTTTGGTTGATTAATCGAAATTTTTCATGAAAGAAAAGGGGATAAATGAATAGTTTAGGATTCTAAATTAATTCATTTAATTTGGTTAAATTCTATCTTCAAATTAGTTTTGATCTAGCTTAGGAGTTATGACGATTGTCTAACTTAGCTAAACTTAATCAATCAAATCCTAGGTGATTACCCAGCTTAGAGTTCATGAATTATTGTAGGGATTCCGAATAATTCAAAGCTAAATAATTAATTACAAAATCCAATTTATAGTAATTTATGGTTAATCCTCCGAAGAAACCTTAAATTCCTTGGATCGACTATCTTTGTTCATTGATATCCTTAATTTCATTGTTACTATTTTATTGATTCCATTATGGATCTTTTACTGTTAATATCTTCCTATTTTAAATTCAAACCCCCTAATTCTCATTCTGTTTTGCATAACTTTGCATACATACAGCATATATCACTGTTTCTAATTCTATTTCTGTTATAGCATCCTATTTCCTATGTTTACATTCTGTGTGCATCTATTTCTTCTATTTTTGTTGCGTAAATAATTCAACAATTGTGTGAATATTGTTAAAAATACATTTAGAAGAGATAGAATCAATGGATCATTAGGGGTACAACCTGATTGTGCCACTATATTGCATTATTATTGCGGCATGCATGTCAATCTTCCATCCATGACAAGCAAAGACACATAGAGCAGCTTGCAACAAAACAACCAATTGCTAGCAAAGAGCTGTGACTGCTAGCAAATCTAACATTTTCTAGTGCCAGCAAGCTGCCACGACCATTTTGGATGGTGGTGAGCAAGTTTATAGCATAAAATTTTAATATTTATGATGTTTTGATAGTTGATTCAAGAAAAATGCATTTTATGTATTTTTTACACATTCAATGATACATAGGAAAAATACAATCTTTTATCTTGTGAAATACTAAAATCGGATAAATATAGCATATATAGAGCATTTTATTCTACTATATTGGAAGATTCACTTATGATCGGAGTGAAACCCATTTTATGTATATTATGGATTGGGAGTAATCCTTGTGAAAAGTAAAATTTTCATGCTATAGAATGATAGTCTAGAGTAGTATATTTTGATATTATAGGAAATTTAAGCTTAAATAAAAAATCTATTTTAAAAGCATTTTGGATGTATGATGCCACTTGTGAAAATATAATTTTTATGATATGAATGATGAAATAATAAGAGTAAAGTGTTTTTAAAGTATTATATCTCAATATTTTAAGAAATTGAGCTCGATTTAGAAAATCTCTATTTTATCAGCTTATTTTAGATTTTTGGTATAACATTAACAAAACAAAGATTTTATACTCAAAAGTATTGGACTAGTGTATTTAAAGTATATTTATATTGTTAGAATCTAGTATTTTCACTATTTTGCACTTTGATTTGGAAAGCCATTATATACGAGAACTTCTAGTATTTCGATGATAAGTTCGAAAATAAAGAAAATAAAGATCGAGAATAATTAAATGGGATAGTTGGGTTATTACTTAATATTGGAAAGTATCAGAAACAAGTGATACGAATACTATTACATTATGATCAAGTTATGGATTTGTAATATGTGAAAAGAAAATAATTAATACTTATAATTTTAATTTATCTTCATAAATGGTGATAATAGAAGGAAAATATGAAAAGATTATTGTCAATGCTTTGGAACTTCCAAGGATGGATTAACGTTATTAGGTGAGAGCATTGATCACGGCTATCGAACCGGCTAAATTAAAATTACTAATTCTTAAGAAAGTTTGTAGCAAAATGGTACAAATCAGGTCGAACCTCTAGAGATCACTTTTAATTAATCCTCTGTAATTACTTACTAATTTGTTTATAATATGAAATTATATTGAAATACCTAAGAAAAATATACTACTAACTACTTATGTAATAAATCAAACATAAAACGTGCAAACTTTAAACTAATGCAAAATGTAAAATGATCATGCAATGTAGAATTCAAAATAAATGTAGAACTAGATTGTGGGGAGGACTTCCTAGTTTGAAATAAGCAAAAAATAACAGCAAAAGATTAACAGTAGATTCAATAGAGCAGTAGCAATAAAAATAAGTAATATTAATGAATAAAAATAGTTGATCCAAAGAATTTAAGGTCTCTTCAGAGGATTAATCATAGATCACTATAAACTTGATTTTATAATTAATTATTCGGCCTTGAATTATCCAGAATATCTACAACAATTCATGAACTCTAAACTAGATAATCATCTAGGGTCTGATTGATTAAGATTAGCAAAGTTAGACAATCGCCATATCCCCTAAGCTAGATTAAAACCAATTTAAAGATACAATTTAGTCAAATTAAATGGATTAATTCAGAATCCTAAACCATCCATTCACCCTTTTCTCCCATATAAAATTATGATTAATCAACCAAAATTCACTACTGATTCTAAATCATGAACCCCAAAATTGAATCAAGATTATATCAGATCAACACCAACCAACTCATATAAATAAAAAAAGATAGATGAAGAAAAAGAGAAATCAATTACAAATATCACTATACAATTCAAGATCTCATAATCCAAGAGGGCAAGAGCCTCAAAATTCCTTGAATTAACTTAGAGAGAATTAGCCTTCCATTAAAAAGAGAAAACACAATAAAAATTCAAAGAACTAGCAAAACTATCTGTTTCTTCTCCTTTTTTTTGTTCTAATATTCTCTCTAACTGTTGATAACCTTTAAGGCATAATTAGGACTTGGCCTTAACTACAAACTTCTAAAATTTCAACCCAATTCGACATTTCTAGCTCAAGTTATAGCCAAAATACTACAAACAGCTCAATTTAGTCCAAGTTGACGTAATCAGCCATCAATCTGTCTTCTTTGGCCTTCAATATGACTTAGTTTCTTCAAAAAGACTTCATGAATGATGAGGTATGGATCTTATGGAATAATTGGACTTGGCCTTGCATTATTTGGATACTTGGAGCTCTATATATGAATTAATCATTGCAACAAGGTCAGGTCTGGATCAAAACAGCAACATTTAGCTGACTTCGTGCTTACTTTTGACCTCCAAGATGGCATAATTGGGCATTTTAATAAACTAAAAAGTTGTATAAATTTTTCTTAACTTTCCAACGATATAAGGATCGTCCAAATCTGACATTCAAAACTTAAGTTATGATCAGAAAACTGAAACAGTGCCAAAAATTCAGCATTAAGCTCGAAATTCAATCAAGTTCAAATTAATGCAATTAGTCTCAAATCAATGTAGAATTGATTCAATTAAGTATCATCTCATCCTAAAAGGCTTAAATATGAGGAAAAATATTATAAAATATTATTCACATCATGCATATCTCACCATTGATTAATATTTTAA